>OMNV01015948.1:0-94326 GCA_900303265.1 Brotula barbata | reverse complement strand
CCCCCACCAACATTTTTTTTTTGTGTGTTAAGACTGAGGAAGTTACATAATGTCACTGGATTCCACATCTGGCTTGAAGACACACACTGGCAATTCTCCAGGGAGCAACAAAGTGGGCAAAGCTACACGTACCCCTCCCCTGCAAATCCCACCTCGCCCCCTCCCGGAAGAGCTTTAAATAACCGCGATCGAGTTTTATTTTAACAGAGTTCTGGAACGAGTTGGCCAATAAATGCATAAGCACAGATACAAACAAGTCCCACCGCACTCGGCCTCCAGAAAATCCCAAATTCTTCAGCGTGAGAAGCGGTTAAGAGTGCGAGCTTTCATCTTTTCAATTACATTTTAAACAATCACCACTGGTGCGACCTTGAAATCCTCCTCTTATGTCTGGATCACTCTAATGATGTTCCTGAGAAAATTTTTCTACTTAAAACAAACACTGACTCATACCCATTAACCTTTCTGAGATGGAGTTAAACAAACATAGTTGACTGACTTTCTAAATTTGGCCGAGGATTAGATAAGCTTATGAAAAGTGAGGAACATTAATTTGCTGGAAAGAGTGCTTATGGAAATTCATACATTCAGCACATCGTGCAGGCAGTCGAGCTATTTTTAAAATCAGCGGTCCACACACCCTCCATCCAGAATTCAGAATTCATCAAACACTGAAGTTGCACAAAGCAAAAACAACATGGCTCCAGGCTAAAAAGAAATTGGATACACAAAGAAATCACCTTTTTTAGATTTGGCTCCAATCTTCAGTTTGGAAGGCCACGCTATCTGTGTTTTGGTCTCATCCATGATCTGAAACAGAGAAATCACAAGAAATGCAACCGTGTTACAGATGTTATATACATGAAATCCCTCATCTTCACAACCAAACAAGGAGAAACCCATGTACAAATTAACGTGCAGTTTAGAAGAAGAATACGTTTGTTTCCACTGTACTACTGTAAAACATGAGCCCATCCCAACTATTAGGAGGAGCAGACAGACAGAGTGCAGGGCCCGTGGGACCAGATCCAGCTCTATATCCAAGTACCTTGGTAAAGGGCAAAGGAGGGAGTAATTTATCTAAAACACATGTTTCTGATAGATGGGGGAAACCGGAGTTCCCTGAGGAAACACGAGCAGACCTGGGGAGAACATGTTAACTCCACGCAGAAAGGACTAGGTCTGTCACGGGATTCAAACCCCGGGGGCTCCACACACACAGAGAACACTGCTGGTCAGGTGTTTGGAGGCAAAACACATGTGGGCTCATTATTTACCAATGTGTATAAACTTCAGCACATGTCTCAAATAACAAGCAAACATTTTAAATGAATGGACAAACAAACAAATTTACACTGTACAAATAAAACGCAGGGTGAACAAAAGAGCTCTGTCATTACATCACCGTTCCAGCATCAGCAGCACTTGAGTTGGCAGAGAAGCCTCACAGCTGAGCAGCTGCTGATGTGTTAAGAATAATAATTAGATTTCTTCAGGAAGCAAATGTCAGCCAATATATCAAGATCAGAATTATTCTGCTCTTAAAGACTGGACATACTAGTCGGTATTATTAAGGACCTTTAGGGATGAATGTGGCTTTGGCTTGCCGTGAAGTGTGAACAATGCTTCATTGCTTCCACAAGCACGTTGAAACTCATTTTGCTCGGCTGATGAAACGAGGTCTGGGCCACCGGCGATCATACAGAAAAGCTCCGAGTTGGGAAAAATACATTTCAGCCCCCACAACCCCTCAAAAAAAACACTTGGCTACGGTACACCTGAAACGAGCCAACAACAATCTAGGGTGTGTGTGAGGCGTTTGACAAATCGAATCACGGTAACCAGGAGCATATGTATAGATGTGCAAAACTGCTGGTGGTGTAAAAAATGCATAGACTGTCAGCTCTCCTCTTTTCCACTGTGATGACGGACGCCACGGCTTACTGGCTAGAGATCCACCCACGATGATGAGTATTCATGTTTGTGGAAAAACTGACATTCCAAAAAAATGAGACGTGATTCTTGCGATGGCTCTGTCCCCGGGCTGCACTATCCTTGTTTTCACCACAGGTCCCGCGGTCTTCTGTTTGTTTGAATGATTTACAGGGGTTGTGTTTTCAGAGTGATGAAAAAGATGATGTTCTCAAACGTGCGACCGTCTCAGCCATGTGATCACGCACAGACACGTTACATGTGCAGCAGACACTAATTCTCGGTGGTCCTTATGCAACGAGCCACGTTCACAAGCAGGAGAGGTTGCATTAAGTGAAATCTGGAATGATATGAAATTGGACTTCAGTCAAGCTCATGTTATTTTTTCATTTGATTTATTGGTATTCATTGGCCTCTTCGAATGCCTTTTATTTGTAAAATATGCACGACCCAGCCATAAAATGCTATGTAAAGCAATAAATCCTACAATAATAACTATAAAAAACATGAACAAAATTGCTAAAATTGTCATTTTCAGCAAATCTTACCACATAGATCCACTAAAGGTATTTCATAAATATAGCAAACAGAGAAACTAATGCCGATCAATCCAAAAGTTATTTAAACTCTAAAGATACAACGTGTAAGATATTCTTATTGAAGTGTTGTTGTGTTTTGACACTTGGGAATTTTACAGTGTCAAAGTTGTATTTATTATGAGGTGTCAATGAAGTGGCTCAAAAATATTTTCTTTTCTTCAAAATAATCTGGAACTCAGTAGACCGTACCTCTTACACACAACTTTGCTATATTTCACAGATCATTTGGAGTGTGAAAATAAAAAGTGCTATGGGTCTGTCTGGGCGGTGAAGACAAAACAGAAGCTGTGGCTTTTAGATGCAAAAAGATTTATGACAGCAGCCGTCGTGGTATTAATTCGAGAGGAGTATCCATGAGACTGGAGGTGGCCGTCAGCGTGTAACGGGTTAAAACATTCCTCTTAATCCTTTTCTGGAAGTAGCCTCGTCTGCTTGGCATCATTCACGATGGACTCTGACAGCTTATCCACCGCCAGTCCCCACGCACCTGTGAAGCAGAGCGACGGCGTTGGAAGGCCCGATCTGTGCCCGCTGATGGTTGACTGGAAGCCCTTTCAAGCCTCGCTGACTTTCTACAACGCAGAAGTCACACGTACATATGGACGGCATGGACGAGCACCAGGAGCCTGTGCCACTATTGCTCCGCTGCCATAAAGCAACGTCAAGTAATTAAGCTCAGTTTGGTCAAATTAAGATTCATCTGATCGGTGCCAGCTTCGAGACCTGTTTTCAGGCTGTGTGTGTAGTAAGAGCAGAATGTGAGCATTCACGCGCTTTCGCTTCAAAGGCAACGTTGTCAATCCTTTAAGAAAATAGGATGCTGCATTCCTGAGAAGACTCATAAAACACATTGTTGAAGGCCAATAAAATCATTGCAACACGCTTTTGTATAACAAATGTGTCCTTGTTGATGTAGCGTTGCATTTTTTCCTTTTTTTCCTCTTAAGCTCTTGGCCCACAATGCACGTCTTTAGACATGAATTCATGAGTGCCAGAAAAAGATCATTCCAGTGAATCTCGTGAGAAGAAAAAAACCTCTTATTTGTGGCACTGGACGGTCTGCCAGTTTCAACTGACTGAACCAAGGCACCAAAAGGAATTTTCTTCTTTTTGTGTGCAATGAAAACAAGAACTTTTATTTCAGATGACCTTGCAGAAATACGTTCTGTATGGAACTCCTCCCTGTTATTATTAATGGGACTTCACTGAAAACATTTCCAGGTTTATCATCCAGCATACTAATTATCCTCATTAATGTTGACCTTCACCCCGATGGAAATTTTCCTTGATTGTTCTCTCAGAAATACTATTTCGAGGATTGTAAAAACATATCGGCTGAGAATGTTTTTGTCCAATAAAAGTGAGTTCAGACTACACGGCTTGAACCCCAGTTCTCCACTCCATGTTTTTGGATAGGTAAAACCCTGATCGGCGCTTGTTGTCATACGCAAGCATCGCCTGGCCTGACGAAAAGTCCAAAATGTGTAGTGTAAAATGTGAGGGAAGAGATACATTTTAGAGGAAACAGAGGGGAGGAGCCATAATTCCACTCACTTAGTATCTTTGGCAAAAACAAGCAATCTTGGAAGAACAAAATCTAGTTTCCTGACTTGTCATGCATCCTTTTCCATGTGGTAAATGTAGTTTGTGGAACAGACAGACCTGGTGAAAGATTGGGTAATACGGTCACGTAGTTTGCAATCCTCAAAAACTAAAAAATACCCAGTTACAAGTATTATTGTGCAAATATTGCAAACAGTGCAGTGATCTGGCTTCTCATGACGTTGTATGGTGTGGCCCTGGGCAGATACTCCTAACCTCTGACACAAGAAAAATTAACAAATCACTATTTCCCACATAGGTAAATGGTTTTCTTCACCAAAAGTCCCATCTGCACCGCAAACTGAACAGCACAAACAACTTTATAGTACATTGTGTTCCTGCTCGTACGGAGAAAGTTCCTTTAATTTCATCCCTCTCTCTACAATTTAGTAAAATCTCTCTCCAGGGTCAATGACAGATGTGTCTGCTTTTCTGTCCTGAAGGCGTTCACCTCAACACCTCGACAAACCCTTGCAAAGGAAACTTAACACTGACCTAAACTCTCACAGGGAGGTTGGATTCGGACTGGAAATTTAAGAGCCAATGTCAGCTGAGTGATTGTGATTTCCTAATAATGTCATTAAAGTAAGAGTGCAAACATTACGGGAATAAAGCATTTCCAGCTGGAACGTGGAAAGAGACTTCATACAAAGCAGTGTGATGAAGATGACAAACGTATGCGATCGAGGTACTTCTAATTATATTTTACTAAAAATGTCCAAAGTTTATGTGCTGTGACTTATCGACTTTTTCTCTATGGCGCTTTGTTCGGTGTAGCTCGCTTCCTGTCCAGCGTTGCTGTTCTTGGCAGGGTCCTTCAGATGGGAGTGATTTCTGACAGACCACACACCATTTTAAAGGGCGGGCCGCGTTTATTTTTATGAAGGGCCTAGCAAATACCTGTCCAAAGGGTTAAGATATTTGAACAAATTAGGTTAGCTATACGTTTAACATTCCGCCCTTTCTTTTTGAAGAGGATGGTTATATATGCCAGATCACTTTCACGGCGCAGCCTTGACGTGTTTCGGCAATTTGCAGCTGGCGCAGGTAGACGCGTGCTGAGCTTTAAGTCAAATTAAACAGGATATCATTAAGGCAAAGTCCTGAAGGACGGCACATGTGCTCGACACACGTGACTGTGTGTACGTCTGCATGTGCAGCACACCAGCAATCAACATGGCAGAGGCAAGACCTACTTCCTGTTCTGGGCTGCAATGGTGCAGCTGTTGATTCAGCTGGAATGAGTGTGTGTTTGTAAGGGGGACAGCGAAGGTTGTTGGTGGGCGTAAAGAGGTTGTGAGCGGAGGAACAGCAGAACTCAAAGCTGACGGCATCAGCTGGATCGTCCTCGTAAGGCTCAACCGTCTCAAATGATCGCCCGTGAACAATGCGAGCGCTTACTTGCACCTCAGAAGCCAATACGCTCAAGACCAAGACCTCCTCTTTAGGGCCAGTTCTGAGATACGTGGCGCTCTGAAGACGTGATACGCATGACAAAAACAATCTACTGCTGAACCGCATCACCGCAACAATCAGTCAGTGAAGCACGAGAAAGAATCTAAGTAGCGTGAATAATGCAAACACGGAGCAGGGCGTTTATTTTGTTATGATGGCCTTCATTACCCATTAGTCATTTCAACATCTCATCATATCACCAGGACAGACATAGAGGTTTTCCTATTTGCTCTATGTGGGCGTAGAAATACAAGACGCCTCACTGCTACAAACCAAATGAAATGGATCTGGCCTGGCCTGAGATCTGACGGCAATGGTACTTATATATCACACTTGGCATTATTTACAGAACCACAACTCCCGGGATGGTGATATGGAAGGAGGATAAGGGATAAACTGGCCGGGGGTTCAAAGTCGCCCCTCAACTCTAATCCACTCCGAGCGGTTAACAGATATTGGCTCATCCAGTCCAAGCTTCTCGGCTCTTCCCATGGCTCGGCCTGGGCTCAGCTCTCCAAAAGGCTTACTGGTCGGTGCCATGGACACTTCAACAGTTTACAGACAAATGTTTTCCCTGAACAACTCAATGTGCATGGTTACTGTAAAAATGAGGCACTGCATCAATCAAAAACTTTCAACAACGTGCAAAATTTACATCAAAACTAGGTCACTGACTTTGTTTTCTACAAATCGGGGAACGGATCCATGTGGGTCCATTCAAAAGGTCTACGCACCGGAATGCGAGATCAGTGAAGTTATAAAAATGTCACTAGTAAACAATGTCAGTGACTTAGTTCGGACGCAATTTCCGGACAATTCTGTTTGTAATTTTGACAGTTTGTAAATATTGCGAAAGTATCGTTTTAATGGACCGAAACAAGTAGACAGTAAGAGACAACATCTGGAGGGAGAGGAAAATAAAAACGATGGAAAAGAAAGCAGCAAAGCAGAGAAGTTTCTATCATGCCAGCTGCAGGGAATCACATGGTTCCTGTGGTCCCAGCTTTTCCTGAGAGTTACTGCCCGTTCTCAGTGAGAAAGTGTTTGCTGAGGACTCAAAGGAAGTCCAACAGACAGTGAGTAAGAGACTCTGATCAAACACAGCAACTGGACCTGCGGAGATTGTGGGGGTGGACCATTTTATGTTCTCATCAGCTACTGCAAATCTGCCTCCCTTGAGAACATGAGGCAACGCCGTCAAATCTTATTCTCAAAGCGTAGTGTGTTACGACCGTGTGTCCAAAACGATTACGGCTCCCGTTGCTATGCGTGCACTTCATTAGTCCGACTAAGTGTGTGTGGCACATGGGTGTGTTGGAGGGGCAGGAAGTGGTCCAAGTAAGAGTTTCCATTTTCATCAACTTCAAGGTATTCCACACACCTCATCCATTTTCTTTCAACAATACTGTTGCACGGCCGAGTCCGGTGTTTATTTTCATGACTTAAATTGGGCATGTAGGTGATCACGCTATCAGAGGGGAACTATGCACGCCTCTACAAATGGAAATTCTTGAAGTCATGTAAAAACATGACTTCAGAGCTCCTTCTTAGCTGCTTGCCAACCCAAACAGCTGTACATTAATTTCTAATTGACGATTTACCCGTTAGGAACCACAGTTCTCACAATGAGCTGTGACAGTATTGAAGCCAGACACCTACAGCAGATATCACGTACGTGAAACATTAACGTTCAGCCCCACCAAAAGAGGTGGAGACCAAAGTCTGTGTTAAAATTATGCGGAGCGGAATCTTAAGGCGCCTGGCTTGCATTACTTGGTTTTTGAAAGCTGCTTCAGAGACATTTAAATTGCCTCCTTCTTCGACATTTAGCTCAGCTTCCTAACCTCCAAAACCAAACATGGAAAATAGACAAAAGAAGAATGCTAAAACAAACCACTGTCCATCACTTACTTCATTACAGACCATTAACATTCTATAGAGGGAGTTTAACACACGCAGGAAACTGGAAGTTAAACAAGAAAAGCCGGAGACATGCTGCGTGTATGACATAATTAACAGGATATTTTCTTAATAACTACTCGCACAATTCACGTTTGAATTAATGCATTTCAAACACGGTTTCATTTAACATGCACGTGCTCATACGGACACGCAGATCTGAACTTTTATGCAACTTGCAACAACAGTGAGAAAAAGCAGTGAGGTCAAATAAATGGACTGGGCTAAGTTTGGCCACTTTATCTCAACTTGTGCAACCTTTCAGCTATAGGAGATAGGTGTGTATCCCTTTAAGGATGCTGCTAGAGGTAGACAACGCATGACAAAAAAAAGGAATGGTGCTTTGCTTGACAAGAAGATTTAATGCCACTAAAAATCAATCAATCCAATTGAATACGTTCATTTGTGAATATTCAGACAAAATTTAATTTACGCCAAATCCTATTCTTGTAGCTATAAATTACTTAACTAGACAATAATGATAAAGAGGGTCCCACGACTAATAAAAGGTCATTAATGAAGACAGATTTGGGGACAACAAACTTCAAAGACCATTTAGACTCACTGAGGCAAAACCTCGTCTCACTGCACGTTATGAGACTTGGGAACATGAACTAATTATGCCAGTAATTAACATTAAATGAGGCGGTGCTGGACAGATCCAGCTCATGTTTAATCTCTCATCTTAGTGCCCAGGATTTTTACTGGTTCATTAGATAAACACAAGGCCAACAAAGGGGGAAAAGCCCAAAGTGTTGTGTCAGCTGTGTTATAAGAGCCGAGTCCTGGAGTGAGTTCACATTGGTACCGTTGGTTTTCATCATTTCTGTTTGTTTTCATTTGTAGCCTTTGGACCGGCACCTGACATCTGCTCCGTCGCCATAATCCGAAGACAAATGCAAAGACAGTCAGGCGTGCAGACTACATACTCACCTTCTGAAAGAAATCCTCCCCGCCGTTGACTCTCCCTTCAGAGGCAGCTAGAGTGAGACACACACAGAGGGGAAAATAATTCAGAACGCCGCAAAGATCCACTCAATGTTAAATACACACAGTAACCACAACACGGCCAAATCACGCTCAGTTTGTCCAGTCTCCATGAAATGCTATCTTAAATCAGAGCAGTGTTTATGGTGGATCTCTATTTCTTTGGGTATTGTGCTTGGCCCGGATATTAATAGTACCCGTTAGCAGAGCAGGAATCCAAAGTTCCAAGTCGTTTCCTGTAATCTTAAGGATTCGATTCAGCTTCCGTGTAACAAATTGATGGATTTGGTAAAAATTCTTGGGTATCTTACAGTAGCAGTCCATGCTGAAATTTATACTACAATTGGCTCTACTGGTTTATTTTTCTTGCTTTTTTAAAAGGGCCGCATACGCTTTCAACTGTAAGAAGACCATATAAAATACATAACAATCCCAAGTCACGTGTAAACAAAATCAGCCCTTAGGAAAATGCTGATGCTGATGTAAAGCCTCCTTTGTGTGGTACATTAAGGCACCAAAGCAGGCCATGCCTTTAGTCTCTCCAGCACATCTGCAAGTTCTTCAAACTGTAGCAGAAGTGTTGATGCAAAACATATCTGCTCTCCAAGGAGAATTCTCTTCAGTCATTTGGGAGTAAAGGGAAGGTTATCGTGCATTTCAAGCAACGTTTTCAAGACTTGGATTTGTTTCCGTCTGTGTAAATCTGGGTCAGGAGCAGCAGCAGAGTTAGTGTGGCTTATATGGTCTTAAATACTGGTTGCAACGAGGAGAACCATGTCACGATTAAATCAACCCAAAGGTTCTGCTAGAGCTCAACTGCAGAAAATAACAACAAATGGCAGAGCTCATGATAATTAAAGAGCGATGAAAATGTTTTCACTGGCAGGTGGAAACTTAGTGTCCACTGGACTCGATCAATGTATTTGTCAGCAGAATATGAGTCATTGGAGGGATTTACAGAATCTCCTTATCAGTATTTTTTTAATCAATCATAGCTGACATCATCTTGCCCTGACTGGAAATGTATAAAGGATGTGTAAAAATGACACTACTTGGCATTGCAGTGCATACTGTCAAAAACACGAGGAAATGTAGGTTCTCTGAAATGTGCCGTTTCCCATCAATAGCTTGTACTCAACGAGGACCACCTGGGCGTGAAAGGCATTGTTTTGACAAAAGAAAATGAATGACCCTCACTAAACAACCAAAGCAGACATTATGGCCTTTGGTGACGCAGTAATGCCAACAACATCACGAGCATTAAACACATGTTTGTACTTACACATGCTCCATGTAGACAAATCCAGGCCACAATTGTTAAGGCAAGAGGGCTGGCTTGCTCTGGCCCAAAAGAGTAAGTAAATTTCCAGCAAAATCTGTCTGCACTGCACTCCCACAACCCCATTACACTGATAATAGATTAACTCTGACTATTCATTGGCCTGCTCCTCAAAACAGAATAGCAAAGAGAAGCTGAGAAGGATGTATAGTGCAAACTGATGGCCAAGACGAGGTAATGTGATAGTATAACAGCCTTTACAACTCGGATAGTTTGCATAAAGTGGTCAGGGACATGACAGAAATAATCCAACAACTGACTTGTGTAATTTATACTCTACTTAACGCACCGCACAGTCTTAACTTAAGATGAGACCCTGTCCAACACGATACATCACCCAGGAAATAATAATAAAAGACGACATCCCCCTGGATCATGATGGATCTTTTCAAGCCACACAAGTAAGAGTTCATCAATGTGATGACCCCATGAAGGAGATACAGTGAGAACGGTGTGAACGCTGTGGAAATAAAAGTTGCTAAAACAGAGTCCAAGTCCTTTTTATCTGCATCAAGAGCCTTCAGTTTTTGTTTAAGTTTAATTGTACACAGTGGCTCGGGATCAAACTCAGGCAGGAAGTTACCAGTGATTATGAAAGACCCATTATGGAAGAGTTTCCTGCAAAGACCAAACAAATTCTCTCTGGAAGCACTTCTATTGTTTCTAGTCTGTCACTGTGAGGCATTTCCAAGGTGGATAATAATAATGATGTTGTATTTTTTTAAATTAAAATACTGTCACAATATCTAGTAAAGAAGTCCAAAATATGTACTCCTTATTCTCAGCGTTCTCATACCAGCAGTATGTTCAAATTATATTGACGTGTGTGAAATTGATGCATTTTCCCATTTGCTCCTGCTCCCCATGCACCTTTGGTTGGGACTGATAAACAAACTGAGGTTATTGCATTTTTTTAAAATGGGGGTTTAAGGTTAACATCTCTGGTTTACCAATTCTTTGGGTAAATGGGCTGTTTGGGACACCAAGATGTAGAAATGGCAATTTGGACAGAAATCCCTCAAAACACGATTATCTATTGCACAACTTCAATCTTATGGCACCCTCAGGGTTGGCCACAGGCAGCTCTACCGGCTTAAAAACACCCCCAAAGCCCCCAAAATGGAACAAATAACGTTAAGTGTAAGGACAATCATTTAAAATTCATTTTACAAATCACCAATTTGCATAGAATTCTTCCAAAACGTCCAGAAACTGATTAAAGTCAAAAGTCTGGTGTGACAAATAAAGCCTGAGAAACAATTCAGTGGCCTTGAAGAAGCTGCGATAAAATAATGAATTAAATGGCAGAAAAAAACACAAGGCTGTTAACACGTGCAAACCCGAAACCAATGCACATAATGCAATAGCATTTTTTGGCATGCGTGTGCTAGGAGCTGAAAACTGTTAATCTGTTATGGAACATGAGTGAAAACATAAGAGCCATGTGCTGAGAGCAAAACATCCTGTTGGCAGATGTGTGCCGTGTGAACCAGCCGTGGGAGAACCAGACACGGGAGCGGGTAGGGCAGGTTCTCCGACCAATTCTACCATCTGTTCTGGTCTGTTACCTGGAATCCGACACCGTAGTAGTATCGGTGGGGGAAAAGTGGTAAGCTTCAACTTTTCAAATCACATTAATGAGATAAGTTTGGACTTCATTTGGGCATTAAATCTTCTACGGTGATGTCTGGAGTTTCACATTTTGTCATTATCCTCAGCCCTGCCGTCATGCCGGTGGTTTTGCACGTTTTACTCCATTAAGTGTAAAACGTGTATTTTAGATGACTGCCAAGCGTTTGGTCCTACAGCGATTTCCAACTTTTCCTGAAGCTGTTCCATTTATTCCACTACCGTATAAAGTTAATTTCCAAAAATTGTAAAATTTGAAGTCTTTCTTCGTGTATTTGGCAACGGCGTTGTCACACAGTAATACAGCTCAAATCAAATTTGCCTTAATAGTCTCTCTGTCATTGCAAAAGAGAGTCAACAACATGGAATGTTTTGTTTGTCTGGTTTCTGTCTTTTATTTATCATCGCTGCTCATCACTGCCGTCCTTTGTCAGCGTTTAACTATTTGATAGCAAGAAAAGTCTGTATGTATCTTGGAGGGTTAAGAAAATTCTCCCGTTCACAATTGCAAAATGATAATGCAATTCACAAAAAGAGAGGCGACGACTGTTCACTGGCATTGATTATCCGTTATGCAGACATTTTTCAAGTCACCGCAGGATAATTTTCATAATGCAGTCTACTTAATTCAAAGGAAGCCATTGGATGCCAGGAAATTGAGTTGTGGACATAAAAATACATGGTTTGCTCTGAGGATTGTCCAGCCTTTGAGTGCATGCTATTCATAGTCAATGGGCTAAAACGTGCAAAACCAACAGTTTGGGTCTTCAAAGCAGGGATGGGCCAAACCATTTACCAGTCTACCGTTTCTAACATTGAGACTCAATAATGGTGAAGCGCATTTGGGACTTGGGGAACGATATGCGCATATTATAGTGAATCAGGATAAAGATCTATCAGTTGCATCTTTAAACTTGTCCATGGTCACTTAAGTTTTCAAAATGGGTAAATATCTGCATTATTTGCTGCATTTTCATTGAACTAATTGAGAAAAGTGTCGTTCGGCCTGACAACCACATATTGTTTTTTACATTCAAGTCTTTTTCTTGGGAGTGACCTGTCAGTTGGTTTTTTTGACACAAATCTGCACGTCCCTAATATAAAAGATGATTTTTGGTGTTGAGACTGAGTGATTCATACATTTAGGATTTCACATAATCTAGCACTGAAGTGCTATACTGGTCCTCCACTGTGTCTTTGTCCTGGGTTAGATGAGGACAAAGAGGTGTGCCTCCTTCCAGCACAACAGACTGTAAAGGAATCACGAGTGAAAAAAAAAACACAAACTCAGATGTTCAAGTCAACTCTCTGCACTGTTGATTAAAATAAACGTGACCCTGAGTTGTGATCTTGAGTGTCCTCAATAATTTTACGTGAGGGACAGCACTTCTAATCAGAGCCAGTCCCTTCTTAAAATATTTTGATGCATTTAAGCGCCATTGCTGTACAGAAGTCAAACTCCATAAAGTGGCTCCCAGATGCAGGAAGGACTCAACACCAGCAGATGGATTGGGGTCTGGTTTCAATTATTTTGTGGACAGAGAAACTTTCTGGGAGATTCAACTGTTTTGATGGTGCAGGAATGTAAACAGCATTGGATTTCTACAGTTATGGCTCCATCCTGCACACAACAATGCAGCAAAAAGAACCAAAAACCTCAATAAAACCTACCAATACATTCAGCGTTTGAGCAACAAATGTTTTTGGAAACCTAAATTGACGTTTTGACATGACTATTAAAACTATTAGCGAATGGCACTCCAAGATGTATTGACTGGTGAGTAGGCAGAGCCAGTAAACAAAAGCCAAAAAAACTGAAGCAAACTAATCAAAACAAACTTTCCAATACCAAAAGGACAAATATTTCATTGGAAAGATGCGAGCCAATATCCATTCATTTTGATCACAACCCCAAAAATCCTTAACCACCAAATAATACTGACGGCCAAAGAGGGAGTAGAAAAATATCATTTCCCCAAAGATTTATCCTGTGGCAGAATTATTAGGAAATTAATTCACTCCTATCAAAGGAATTGCTTAACCACAGGATCTTATTAGATTACAAACGTAGAGGGAACCCCTAAAGGCACCAGCTAAATCTCTACAGTACAGAGCCGCTCAGACAAATCCCTCCACACTCAGTGACGACAAGAGGACCCGAGGTGAAAGCTGGGAAGTTTACAGAAAAGCCTCCATATGCATTAAAATGAGAAGCTATACGACCTCCATTTCCCCCGACATGGCTGGAATAAGATTTCATAACAAATGACAACTTCAATCTGAGGTCCGTTTCTGACATCTCTGTCCAAAGTTTGCTTACATGGTGCTACTAAAGTTAGAAATCCATATATAAGAGCCAGACATCCTGTCTGGTGTTTAAGGACTTCAACGTGGTACGGAACGATGACACTTCCCTTTGGGGGTTAATAGCTGGGAGCACGATGACAGCGGCACTCTGTAGTATAAACACACACACACGTTCAGAAATATATTTAGGAATGCCCTGAATTCCTTCTGAATTGAGATTATAACACAGAAATTGTGATTATCATCTATCATTTCTATTATCTATTACCAACAATAAGCTATGTGTACGCTTTAAGAACTTCTGGGATATTTTCCTTAACATGCGATTTCCTTGGCAGTATTTGAAATACATCTGAAGCTGATCATCTGGTGATACTGAACATATAATCTAAAACTCTGGGTTGCATTACCAATAGCTAAATCTACATGAAATACATACAGTACATACTGTGTATTATGTATTCTGCCATAATGGAGTAGGACTGACAGATATGTTTATATAGATGTCCATGTTCTGAACATCATTTAGGGCTCTATTTTGAAAGTTTTGCCATTTTGCCCTTCCTTACTGCAGTAATGTGGTGTACACTGAGTGAAAACAGTACTTTTCCACTCCATTCTGATTGGTCGTCTGTGTTGGGCATGGGCTGGAAACACTGTGGGCTTGTCCAGTGGTGTTGTACTTTGAGGGCGTGTCTAATTAAGTGCACATACGGGAAATTCAATAGTTTGGGCTTCTGATTTTGTTTTACCGGAATTTTTTTATATGTACGACTCTAAAATTTTGTAACATTTCCAACAAGAGAAATAATAGCTGTGAGGTCGAAACGCAAATCATGACTGCAAATATCGCAGGTGTACACAATGAAGAGAGCTCCAGTATAATAGATATTATGTAAATCAGCGAGGCTGTTATTGAATAACAAGCCTATTTTCATTAATCCAGCCCAAACACCTCAACTCACAATGTGTCTACAAGTGTATTATCTTACAGCTGACAAGTAGCTGGCAGTCATAGGTTTGGGGTCGAAATGAAAACCGACAAAAGCCACAAAAAAAAGAAAAAACAGCCAACACTCAAGTCTCTTGTCAGCTGCTTTGGCACTTTCATGAAAGCTGGCCTCTAAACAAAAGAGTCCAGTTCCCAAAGAAACACTTCAATACTTTCTCCAAGACAACAGCGATATCCAATCACGGTGAAAAGATTTCAACATGGCACGAGAAGCATGGTGGAGATTTCAACACAGCCTTTCGTCTGCCTCTCCGTTAAAGTAAATCATGGGATTATTAACAGAAATGACAGTGATTTTCCTCTCCAAACCTTTCTGGTAACATTCTAGTTTATCTCTGCCATGTGAGATCACTTATTCATCTAATGTTTTCTCCTTGTATTGATTTTGATCCTCATTCTACTGTGGACATGTAATGATACGGAGATCTGAGCAGGTATTTAATGTGTCATGTGATTTTGTTTGGGTTGATGTTTCCATTGTCTAGTTTCTCAGCGAGGTTAATAGCCAAAAACTCTCACACCTGTGTTCATATCTCAGCCCTCAGATAGTCACCGTCTGTACCCAAGGGGCTCGGCTTGTTGCTCCTCCATCCTCCTGCTGGGTTGCCAAGCAACTGTGCGATCAAATACATAAACTAAGTGCCAGATGCTGCTTTGCAGAAGACAAAAATAAAAGCCAGTCAAAGAAACTACACTACGCACTGACCCCCCGAAGGTCACACGGATGAGATAATCTACAATGTAATAAAAGCAAAGCTGATTAACTACATGTATAAAATACCACAAATATTACTCCCTGGTGTAAACAAAACGTTTTTGGGCTTCTCGGTAGTACCCTCATGAGCCATCTAGCATCACACCGTTCGTAATATGTTTTGGTTATCTTATTCTTCATCATCTCCTTTGTGTGGACCGTGCCAAGTGATTACACAGTAACATTGCATTCCTGGTGCCTGGTATCTACTGAGTGAGATCCCCCACAGAGCATAGGGAGTCACGCTTACTGAAGAGTTAAACTGTAAACTTTGCATTACTCTGTTAGGGGGGAAAAAAAACAAACAAAAAAAAACAACCCTGCACAAATACATTTCAGTTTCTCAACATCGTATGAGAGTACTTGACCTGAAATGTCCAATCAACTGCCTTTACACATAACTGTTCAACGGAAATGTATATAATTCAGTTACGGTACAGTATGAGATTGACCTCTACTGCTTTTTTCCCTGTCTTCTCCCATCAAGTGGAGAATATTTTAATAATTACCAGGACTAGATCCAAAAGGTAGTTGCATAAAAATGCCTTCTCACCGATCAGGGCAAGTGGAGAAAAGGCAGATTGTACTGGATGTTGAATGAAGAGAGAGAACAACAAACCAAAAGCCGAGGTCCTCCAAAGATAAACACAGAAAGCTCTCGGGGGGTGCTAAGGACTGGGGAGTGTGCATGCGTGTGTGTTCCTCTGACTGTGTGTGTCGAGTGCGCACGAGTGCAGGATAAGTAAGGGGTGACCCCCCCCAAAAAACATTTCTAAAATAGCAACCGCAAACCAGACAGAATGTAAATCTGCACTTTGAAAAGAGCTGCAGAAAAAGAGCTTTGAGGGACATAGAAAAACAGGTATTCATTTCAGCTCATTTACAGATCCAGGAGCATAGAAATGGGTCAGAGCACTCCAGATCCAGTCCAACCGTTGAAATAGGACTCCGGGTTTTATTTTCTTGAGTAATGAATTACAGGTTTTTCCACTGACTGGAGCTCAATTATATTACAGCTCCTGAAAGCTTCATCATGCCCAGGATGAAGGAATCCAACGCGTAAGCAAAGTTGAATAGAATTGTTTAATTGTATCAGCATGTTTCGGTGAAATGGGTGAGAGGAGGAGAGAAAAAGGCGGCACCGGACAAATGAAAGGGCGGAATTCACCACTGAAATCATTGGGATCGCACCGATGACACGCTGATTGTTCTTAAGTGCGACAGCCTACAATACTGTGAGCCACACAGCATAACTTATTTAACACAAGTGGGGTAAGAAATATGAGGGTGCAGTATTTAAATATCTTCAGGTGTACGCGAGTCTCAATATTGTGCCTCCGATGCGGCACTGCCAACACATACCTCATTGATGATTAACTAGTAATTTTAATTGAGTGTTTCAAGCAAAATGATTTCTCTTTGTCGAAGATGTAATAATATACGTAAAATAATAAAATTTCAAACAGGAATGCAACTCAGAAACATTTCTTCCAAAGCTCAGACTCTGTAATCGTGGGTTCACGCAGTGACACGGGTTTCACATGGAGCCATGAGAAAGATTTTCCTCTCTTGTTGGCTCGGTCCTGTGTTTTCACTTTTCACTGCTTTTTTTTCAAGGTTAAGTTTTTCTCGAGTTGCCTTCGTCGCCATCTGAACTTTTATTTTGGCATGTTGCTCCGACAAAAGATATACCCGGTCCAATGTAATGACGCACTACATATATAGCATGAAACCAGGAACTAGAAGCCAAAACACACAATTATTAATTGTAAATATAACAAGCATAATAAACATTAATCTACGATTAACCTTGGCTTACTGACACCTTCACTGATCCAAATGTACAGCTGAGTAAAGAGAATATTTAATAAAAATTCTGTCTGGGCTCACTTGGGTTAGTAGGCCCTGGAGTGGGGATTGGGTTTTCGTGTCAGGATGAAGACCAGGGAAACTCCAACTAACCCAGTGTGGATCTGCTGGAAGCTGGAACAACAGAGCAGTGTTTGAATGTTCAAGAGGGAGCAACAGAGGGGGAGAAGGAGAGGGAGAAGAGAAAAGCCTGCAGCACATTCCCCAGAAGACACTCACTTCCTGTCTGAGGGTCTTACTCAGCACCAAAGAGGAACGAGGAGAAAGCAGAAGATCAGGTCCACGCACACATATTCCATTCATTACAAGAGCGGGGACGCCATGGAAATTATTCTGTGACCAACAAAGGCAAAAATGTAAGAACCAGAGGGCCACATGAAAAGGTGTCTGAGCTGACCTCCGGAAAAATCTCACGCTGTGTGCGACATGCAGCAATTACAAAACATAACAAAAAAAAACGGTTCATCTTATTCAAAGAGAACAACTTACATGTCCTAAGGATATCACATGAGGAAGCAGAACGTATGACTTACCTACGCTGACAGCTTAGTCAAAATAAATAAGACCTTCCTCATTGCCATATGCACCCGCTTTTTCCTTTCAGAGACAATGCTACCCAATAATAGTCTGTGGTTTCAGAGCGGGAAAACAAATTAGTTCAATGAGGAAAATGATTCACTTAGCCTAATTGTAGGCTGTAGTTGCAGTTGCTGAGCAAACATGTTGTTACGATGTGTATACACACTGACCCACCAGGACGCTCACACTCACTAGAAAAGCCCGCTAAACTCCCATCATTACGAGGGTGAGCGGGGAAAGTCGCAGCCAGAGATCTTCACCTTGACCAACATAAAGCCAAATACATCGGTGATGGATTAAAACCCACAAAAAAAAACACACCGGATGCGGCTTCGGCAGGGTTGGAGAAAATGTTACGGCTTTCCCACACTCAGTCTGCTCTCTTAACTTCAAACTGAACGTAAAAAGTCACAAAAGTTGTTCTCTATATACATAAAACGATCCCCAAGGCCCCCAAAGACGTGCCAGCGTCTCCAGGCCATTAAAGTGAGAGTTCTATTCTAAGGTGCCAACGGCACACCAGTAAACCAGGAGGACTGTCAGGGTGAAATTTTGTTGTCACTTCACTCTCCATTTACTGATCCAAGTCCAGGAACCGACCTCAGCTTGTGGGAGAGAGCGTAAACCTGTATTTGCTCATTTCCATTTCGTCCTGGTGCAATTCGTGCTTGAACAAGGAGTGAAATATGGCTAACCCAAAAAAAGACTTGAGCAAGAGGGTTCCAACGTGAGGACATGATGGTGAGTCATTTCTACAATCTCTGGATGGTTTCAGGGTGCCTGTGGGTAATTTTGAATCTTCACAAATTGCACAAACATTACGTCTCTCCTGGTGACCCACTCTGACCCCGTTCCTGTACTTCTGATACAGCGATCTTTATAATGGGGAAAACACCTTCAACTCCATGATGAAGGGCCAATATATTTACAGTCATGTCCTTAGACTACATATTATGTCCATGCAGATATATTCACTTATAGGAAATCCATGTTACAGACAAATTTATGACGGACTGATAAAAAATGCCAAACATTTAAAGAGCAAAGTAAAGAATCATTTGATAAAATGATTTAATCTATATAGAAATTATTCTTAATTTCAGGCAGAAATGTGTTTATTAAAAGTAAACAACATCCATCTTCGTCACTAAGATACATGAGGCAAATTAAGTTATGAGCAGAATTAAATCCTTTCATGAAAAACTAACCATAAAGTTACTGTTGATGCCTCCATAGGTAATATTTTATTTCACTTCGAGCGAACATGTCTCAATAAATCAGCACAAGTGATTTTTGGAGGCCTCTAGCATTGCAATATTGTCATTCGTTAGCATTTATTGAATCAGTGAGAATCTATAAAGCATATCTGAAGCAGGATCTACCACAAAAACCACAAAACTTGAGAATGGAACCTCCTAGTAAATGATACAACAAGTGTGTGTGACTTAAAGTGTTTGACAAAATAGCCTCTGCACAAAATAACTTTGATTTTCAAATATTCTGGGCAGGAGGGTAACATCAGGTGACAGTGTAATGTAATGTACTTCATTAATATGCTATTTGGGAAGTGATCATGGTGTGACTCCACCTGTGGCCCCTTGCCCAGGAGCAAACACACGCAATTTTCCAGGATAGAGAAACCAGAGATACAGTCACACACAATAAAACATGGAGCAAAAATATACTGGAGTTCCCATAAAATGATATCATTATAGTCCTGGCCTTCAGAACATGATGAACCACATCAGAACCAGTGTCTTATCCAATCAAAACACAGCCAGATGCTGCACAGCTATGAGGCCAACTGGATTACACAAAAAGTTTATATACACGTGAAAGTCTATCGGCCACTTTTAAACTGTGGTGGGTAGAAAATAAAGTGAACAATTATCTACCAAGAAAACACACACACACACACACACACACACACACACACACACACACACACACACACACACACACTCTCTCTCCTCTCAGTGAAGGATGTTCCAGCTGCCAATTTCTGAGCACAAATGTAGTCAAAATGCAGCCTTAAAATTTTCCCATACACCATTTTGACAAAGAGCCAGCAGCAGAAAATGCAGACGTGATTACCGGCTAAAAAGTGGTCTGCTTCCACCACTGGGGAAATGCGAGTCAAGCAGCAACAAAAGAATGTCCAAAATCTGCATGAATAAAAAAATAGATCTCCATTTGTCTGTCAGCTCCGGGCCCGGGCCAGCAAAAGGTCCAACTTCAAACACAATGAATAGTTCTATGTCCATCAAACTCAGATATTTGTATTGGATTTGAAGGACTTTTTATTTGTATTTTGACCTTGTGGTATTAATAAAGAGTAGTGACTTTAAGTTATGCCACATTGTCATGTTGTTTTACTTTAATACTGTAATTATAGAGTATTTTACTGGTTACATTTTTGTTTTATGCGCAACTGATGAAATGATACAACTGGTTATTAAGTGTCTACTTCTGCAGTCATCTTCAAAGCAACCAAACATAACTGAGCAGAAACAATGAAGGAGTATTGCGCACTCAAGGCAGGACAGCATTATTCTGTTTAACATCTTAATTATTTATTGTTTTTGTCTGTTTTGTGAATGAAGAGCGGACTGTGCAAGACTACTTAGTCTCTTTCGCCACTACACGGTAAACATACCGTATCTTAAAAGCATCTTAAAGGGACAAGGCACCATTTACTGGCACGTGTCTTAAATGGAAATATAGCCATAAAAAAACAGCCAAATTTTAATGATGTATCCAAAAACAATTTCAGTTGAGATTAGGAATTTATTTGTTTTTATTTCTCTTTGTCTCTCTTACAGTAATTTATAAAGTAGATCACATATGGACACATATGGCATACTAATACTTTTAATTACTATTAATGGATTTTCAAATCAACTTTGACAGGTCTACTCATTACTAATTGTACCGGGACTATTTTTGAAATGAATCATCTTAATCCCCTGCTGAAAAAAAGAATGAGGAAAAAAATGTGCGAAAATAAACAGATGCCAGGACTATGTGAAGAATGTCTATTAAGTGATACCCAAGCCACATATGATGCAACCAGACATCCTGCAATCTTCTAGAAGGCCGGAGGTCAAAAGTGGACGCAGTTTCACGGTTGAGATTGTGCCTGTAGACCAGAACCTACAAGTGAGCAGAAAAATCTACAACAGTTTCGTCTCTACACCCAAGCTGAAAAGTCAACATGGGCAATGTCAGCCATGATGTCATGAAGCTACAGTTTGGAAGCAAAGACACCGGCAGGGACACGAGACAAAACTAATGAGCAGACGCCACCAGGCAGCCAAGTCCCAGGAAACTGGATAGATTATGAACATATACAAAGAGGCGCGCGTCAACACAAACACACACACAGCCCAGCGCGTGACGTGGCATACGGTATGTCCGGGGGACTTGGTTTTAGGGCCGGTCTCTGGTTAAGTTGTTTTCCTGGAAGAAGTGAAGGATGACATGGAGCTTTGAGGAATGCAATGAGCAGAGTGCAGCAAGCAGGACGTTCTCAAGGGGAAGTACGAGTGTGTTTCTTTAAAACCAGCTGCTTGATGTAGACTGATGGTGCCACAATATAAATATTACATGTAGATGAAATCTTTGCACTCCTACAGAGACCAATTTATGTACTGTACATCAAATTTGGAACTGCGTTTCCTTTCATAATTTAATTGTTATTCTTCGAAGTCATATTTGGCAGCGGGTGCACCGATGGCAACGTGCTGTCCTCTTCTGGAAGTGATAAAGAATCCAGCCCATTTTACATAATCAAGAAATATTCCACATTGTGTTTTGAAATATGTGATAAATAACCTCAACATTTTGAGGTCCAAGCCACCCCTCAAAGGAGACTGCTTGGCCTCTCTTTATGAGTCCGTCATCACGTGTTCCGTTTAACTGTCCACTGTCACAAGCACGTCATCAGAGGCCAAATCAGAGGGAGAAACTGCATTATCTCAGCCTCCAAACAAAACTTCCAGTAACACTAGGATGGTTAAAAAAAGGAAAAAATTCACTGTCTGGTAGTTAGACTTAGTGATCAAACAGCACCAGAATAAACACAGCTGGACCTCAATTCATGAGCACCAAACACAACTTCTGTCATTTACTTGTCTATAACTTTTAAGTACATGTTTTCACTTTGCTAGATTGACTAAATCTCTGCCCAGACTGCTTTAATGAGGACTAACTGAAATAGAAATTTAGGTCAATTGTTAAGTTTCAGTTTATTCAGTGCCCACAATTACAGTTTGGGCAGCGACTCCTATAGGCGAGAACATGTAATTACCTCCACAAACAGCACATCAAGCATTCCAATACGGCTGTGGTCTGTTGTCTCTTCTATTAAACCTTTAATTTTGGGATACATACAACATACAGGTCGTGTAAAGCTTTACTCGTCCCTCCAATGACGTTTTCTATCGTTTATTAGAAACTGACACTAATTGGAATGAGCTCCAAATGTTAATTGGTTCGCCTCCATCGTGTCTAATTGACGCAGATGACGTCCTGGTTGAACTCCTGACACCAACGTTTGCTCCCCATAAGTTGAAGTTGAGACTTTTAAAGTTGAACCAACTCTACGACAGACAATAGAAAAAAGCAGCAGCTTCGAGGACTTGAACGTGGACAAAAATGTTTTCACAACAAAAAAAAAAAGTTTGTTTAGCAGTTTATAGCGGTCGTGTTCTCTTTTTTTTTACCTAACAACATGACTTCCAACTTCTTACGGTCCACTCGGAACCTCTCCTCCGTCCACTCCGGGTCCGGCAGCGGATGAGGTCCGCTCAGGTCCTCCTCGGATCCCGGCAGAGGAGAATCGGTGCTGCGTTCACTGTTCGAGCCCTGGTCCGACTGCTGCAAGTATCCGCTCAGCGCGTCGCACTGGGCGGCCATGGCGCTGCGCTGAAGCCTCTCCGGCGGCCACTGCGTTGCGTTTAGGTTCGTGTTGAGTTTTGAAGAAGTGTTCTTGGAGCAGCAGCAGAGCCTTTTCCTTTCTCTTTATTCCGTCACTCCGCCGTGGGCTTCGAGCTCATGGCAGCGCGGCTGTGAGCTTCTTCTGCACTTTCGTCAAACTCCCCCGTTTTCCCCCATCAAGCAGACGGCTAAAAATAGGCAGGACTGCTCCACTCGGCGGCTGGAGGTTCTGTGGAGTTAAGCCGTGGACACACACACATACACACACACGTGCGCAAACACACACACACACACACAGAGCATACCAACCCACTCCTCGGTAAAGTTTCACGTGTCATCTGCAAAAAAAGCACGACTCCTCCCATCCTCTGATTTTTCAGCGTCTGCTTCCCCCTGGGCTGCTCAGAAAACCGCCAAAGGGAAGGAATTCACTGGAATCATTTGCCTGCGACACTTTTACAGCTAAGGTGTAGGAAACATTTATTAAAACACTTTAAACACTCTACTTAAACTGGTAAGTGCGTTCACTTAAAGGGAAAGGGTAATTTTAGGGACTTTTCATCTATTTAATACATTTTTTCACCTTAGTAAACCCTCATTAAGTGAATATGGCATTTGACAAATGTATCAACAGATAATACAGACAAATAAACAAGCTCACAATTTCCAGATAAATTCAGATTATTACTTTTTTTAAATCCTAAAATCTCCAATGGTTAACCTTACTTTTTATAAGTTTTTAATTTCCCTTAAATTTTTCTATGCATTCAATATTTATTCATATATTTTGTATCTTTGGGATTATTGTCCGTGCTACTGCACTTTAAAATAAGAAATATTACAGGATAAAAATGTTGGCCGACAAGTCCCTTGGTAAGATTTTTTTTTCAACACAAGGTCACCACAGTGAGGTTACATATGGATATAGTTGAAGACATTCATCACTACGTGGGGTGTTTGGTTCATAATAACTCACCGTGTGACCATGTTCGTAGAGGAAATACTCCACATCCTGCATGTGCGTACAGGGAAGTAATACAGGAAGCAAGTGGACAGGCTCTGAAAAAGGAGCTACAGATAATGCTGATTCCACTGAGATATGAAATATTGCTGTGTTGTGTGGTTTTCCATGTGGTAAATATACAGTATTAGTATTATACTTCAATCTGCTCAGGGTACCACAGTTGTATACAAACCCAAAATGGTTAACTTAATTCATAAAATCCACAATGTCCTTCTTCCTCTGGCATGTAATTAAGGTTGTAAAGCTTAAGTGCGGGAGTGCGGGTCCACATTTGAAGTCCCAGTAAGAGCCTGACTGGTACTGGTATGAAACTTGCTCACCTCACCTGGAGAGATGTGTTCACACTATAACTGAGAAGACACAGATTAGACAGTAATGATCCACTGTGCCCTACTAATATTCCAACCATCCAAGATGACAAAGGTGTGGCTAATATCACTAGACAGACATCTCTTCTAATCTTCATATCAAAACATAGCAAGAATAAAGGCAATCCACCAGAACAACCACTTCACTAATGGAGCTGGACAAAAAGTAAAAGAAAGAGGGGCGGGAAGATGTCTACAACAAAAAAGATCTGTCTTATGTAAAAGGCTTGGCAGCAAAAAGGTAAAGACTACCACCTAGTGGCCAAAAGAAAAATGACGCAGAGGTTTACAGTGGAACAATACAGGACAATGCCATCACATTTCATGTCAAAATTAAACCTATTAATGCAAGATAAAAAATAAAAAAAATCAGTATAATATTAGATGACAATATTATAAAATACGAATGTCTTCAAATCAGGCCATCACATTACTTATAACAAGGCAAATATACAGTATATTACAAGTATATTGTGTAGTATGAGTAAATAAAATAACCAAAACAACCAGTACACTAAAACCAGTGTGGATGAGGAGGTCCAACACTATTGTAGTATTTTGAGGAATAGTAAACTTCATGGTTCTTCACATTGCATACTTATGGTCCATTCTGCTACCTGTCCCTGTGCAGAGAAATAGAACAACTAACTGACTAATGCCCCAAATGCCTTCTTGTTTGCTTTCACACTCACATCTGTTTGTGTAATTTGTAGACGCCTGGGACATGAGGGCCCTCGAGATTTGGGTCATGGAGCAAGGAGCATATGGATAATAAAACTGAAAAAACACAGAACTTGAATATTCTTAGTGAACACACATAACAATTAGTCATTTAAAACATGTCCGGACATCAGTAAAATGAACAATGGCATTGACTTCTGTCTTGCGTCACACAAATACTTGCTCATATTGGTGTCCGTATTATATGATGTAGATTATTGAGCTAATTATAATTGTGATCAATGTATAATGTGGAAAGAAAAGTTCAAATAAATCAAAATTATCATGATATTGTTCAATGATAATTACTTCCCAAAAATTCTTTATGGATGCATTTCTAATTTTATCTTATAGACAGTTGAACAGAAATATTTCAAATAAAGCGTATTGACATCACTTTGAATAAAGCTCCATTGCCATAACCCTGGTGTGAATTCATTAGATACAAGCCCTCTATGTCATTCATCATAATTCAATTAAACGAGTAGATTTGTCTCGCATTGCACTGCACAGAGGTATCCATAACAAGTTGTAGTGACTTTCTGTCTTAGGTGATACCATTGTCACCCTTTGGATTACAGTGTGACCTTTAAAGGATATATAAAATGTCAGAGTGTTGACAAGTGCAACTGCAAGAATTCAATGCTTATTTGAATTGTGCACTACAAGCTACCGCGTGAACTCCATCAATACGATGCTTGATTCCTTAGCTCTTTGAGGATTCGTCCTAGAGACTGCACGATGTACAGACGAGCAGTGAGCTGTGATGAAAGAATACAGTGAAATAATGAATTATTTGGCTTCTCTTTTATTGAGAGGACAAGGCCTTTGATCACATAATAAGAGAGCGGGGCAGTATCCTCAAAGGCCAGTGTGGAATAAAATGATGTAAAATAAAAAAAAACGCAAACACAAGAAAGAAGTAATAAATTACTTACTAAAAATAAAAACAGGTTGTATCTTGTCATTCACCAAAAGACAGATGAATAATCATGTAAAGGGATGAAGTATGGGAATCTTTTTAGTATCCCACGGCTCAGACTTCAGTTGCTATTTTGTTTAACCTCTCAAACTCTGAGGTAACCACCAATCGGTTCATTTATAAAGTTTTAAGTCAATTTTTACGTTTTTTAAGATTTCATGTATATCAGGATGCATTCTGGGGAAATCTGTATAAAATGATGTGATAAAACATATGAAATGATATAATCATTTAGATGCCATCATTTTTTGTTTGTCTTTGTCTTTATGTATGCAAAGGGATTTCAGTTTTTACTAAAACAATCAGACCATCATGAACTGCTTAAGTTCAAAAAAACAAATATGCAAACACTGCAGCTGTTGCTTGTTTGTTTTTGTACAAAATAAATGTTGGCTCTTGCTTTCAAGTTGGGTGATGGCTGACTTGTGCCTAATTAACTGTCTTCATTAAAACGCCCAGC
This sequence comes from Brotula barbata, assembly GCA_900303265.1. Classification (NCBI taxonomy): domain Eukaryota; kingdom Metazoa; phylum Chordata; class Actinopteri; order Ophidiiformes; family Ophidiidae; genus Brotula; species Brotula barbata. The sequence goes on along the minus strand of OMNV01015948.1, from coordinate 67,811 downwards.
ATCGAAACCTCTTTTAGTTACACGGAGATGAAAATTCAAAAGGGGGAAACTACAAGCATAACTGCGGGTGAAGCAGATCATGTAATACTTCCTTGTGTTGGCTCAGTTAGCATTAGACACGGGTCCAGAATTTTAATTATGCCAGTAGCACAGAAACATGTAAAATGACTACACCTGGGCATGCAGTGATGCTGAAAATGACTCGCGGTCCTTTGCAGAGTAAGTTCATTAAATTAAGTCTTTGTAATAACGTTTGGAGTGAAATGAAGTCTGGTTGCCAATCTGTCCTGAGAAAACGTTATGAATCAACTGTGTTGCCATGGTTAAATGCACCAAGCATTGGTGGCTGACCCAAATGAATAAATAGAAAATTTGTTGTAATCTGTGGCTATGAGGCAAGTAGCAGGCCATGCGTGAGAGGTAACAGATGTGCCCCTCTCTCTATGTAGGTGTGGATCTGTCTATGAGTATCTGTCTTCTGTGCTAGGGCACCATCACTATTTACTCTCTTTTAGTTGGCATTAAGGTGAACCTAGGTGCGATACACTCCAACATAAGGTCCCTGATGACGTGTAAATGAGGGCAGACAAAACATTTGAACTACATTTCAATATAATTCAGCATAATTAAAACACATATTTTGATGCATATTCATCCAGGGTGGTTCAGTATAACCGCAGGGTTACCTGCTGGCCGTTGAGAATAAAAGTGGATCAGCTGTGAGTTAGATACGTTGCTCAAGGGCACCCTAGCGATGAGGTAAGCCACTGCTGCTCATTCAAGTCCACCACCCCTATGTGTCGTGTTGGTGAGAGCGTGGAACCACACCCTGTCTGACAGTTTCAGCAAAAATTGAACATTATTGGCTTCACATAGATGATGTGCATGTCACAGCATAACATTGAACACCGGTAAAAATTATTTAAATTATATTATGTGAACCTTTCCTGAAATGACACAAAATGGCCCCTATCCCAATATATTTCCAATTGTTTTGTATTTTTGGCCATGGAGGCTGTTCTAGGCCGTGTGCTTATTGAGATGTGTAATTCGTGCATAATTGGAGATGTCATTGTCTGGTAATGTACTATTGTTTTTCGTGGATTCCTTGGCTCTCTCTGCACCCATAAAGCCCATGCCCATTTCCACCTAACTCCATTTTCATATTTTTTGTACCTCCTCCTACAATTTTGAATCAACTGGCACAAATTTACGCACTAAATGTTTGGAACAAGCTGGACAAAAGTGATATCTTTATTTTTAAATATTCTTTATTGTTTCCCTACAATTAGCTGCCAAATTAGAGTGGGCGTGGCTTGTTCTTAAAAATTGCTATATCCCATGAATGAATTAATCTTTTAACTGAGTGTAAGTAGGGATTTGATGTTTGTGGATGCAATAAAAGATTAGTTGTAAAAACAATCAAAAAAAAGGTGTGGAGACTAAATACTTGGTCTGCGTTATTACAGGCTAAATGAGCTGGTCCACACCGTGAGAATCATATGTTTAATATATATGATTACTTGTGTATACTGTAGTATACTGGGGAAACGGGTGGTACGTATCCAAAACGGGTTGTAATTTATTCCTCACATGCGATTGGTCACGGATCGATGCGCGTTCACGGCGCTGTGAGGTTGCGCGCCTTGTGCTTTTGAGCATCAGAGAGAGGGAGAGAGAAAGAGGGAGAGAGCAAGCGAGCGAGAGAGAGAGAAAGAGAGAGAGATCTGTACCAAGCAAGTGTCCACCGCCGAATGTCTATCTCTTCTCGCTGCCGATGAATTATCATCGCATTCCTATGAGTGCCAGTTGACACAGTGAACGTGAAGGAACAGCGAGGAATCAGGAGTCCTACAGCGTTTTTTCAGGTAAGCCTCCCTCTTCCTCCTCCTCCTCCTTCTCCGGTGACCGATTTCGCCGTGTTATGTTGTGCTGTGTTGTCCGTGCATTTACGCGCATTTAGCGCTTAGAGCGGCCGATAACGGGCGTGTTATTTTGCGGCAGCTGTCCATGGTACTGAAACGGGCAGCGACTACTGCTAAGGAAAGCACGAGTGTCGGCCTGACATGAAGAACAGCTTAGGCGACTTCGCGCTGCTGTCTGCGCGCTATGGGCTATTTAGTGTTGCAGACTAATCCTCCCAAAGGTGCCGTGTGGTCGAAGACACAACGACGGAGCTCGAACGTGCGCACAAATCCTCCTACACATCCTTCACCCAAAAGGATGCGTCTCAGCTGCACTGTAGACGAGCCTATCTCCTGGAGGGACGAGCTGCTATTTTACTGCATCTCCCAGGTCTTCACCTCACCTCAGCCTGTCAGTGCAATCACAGGATGGATGCATCCACTGTTTTGGTGCCACGTACGTAGGACGCCAACATTGTGTTCTTTCACCAAACGCTGGCGCGCAAATCACTGCCGCTGATTTCTCAGCACTATGAATCTGTATCAACAAAGCATGACAGCACTCATATGCACAGTAGCCGTCATTGCTTTGATCACAGTGGAGTTTTGCCTCGTTCATAGTGAATGCATATCACGCCCGTGCACGTGCCCCGTGTCAAACCAGTCTCCTTTCTGGAGTCTTGTCTTCAAAACCATGTCCTTGTCAAGACCTTGTCATGACATGAACACATGTAGCTGCAGAGCTGATCTGCGTGGAAATGTCAAATACGTTGAAATGCAATGCGTAGACCTTAAGTCAGGTAAATCCTTCTCCTCTCAGCGAGGTAAGGGGCAAGTCATGCTCTGATGGATTGACATGTCCATTCTGTCCACATTAGGTGCACCTGACATTTGCTGTGGCAGATTTACCGACCGGATCATGGCACAGACCAACAGTGGTGGCCAGGGGACCAATGGGGTAGCAGATGAGTCCCCCAACATGATAGTGTACAGAAAGGTAAGGCAGAGGCTATTTTTAGTCTCTCTCCCTCTCTCTGTCTTTCGCACTGCCTGCGTCCCTTGCCTCAATTTATTTGATGATGATCTGTGTCGTGAAAACTGTTGAGACTAATGGCATCCACCATTGCGAGGCAGTGTTGCTGTGCTATGGTTGATTTAGGGCTGTAATGAACAATTTTCCCCTCACTGTAAGCACGATATACAATGCACACACATACTGTACACACACATTCCCCACTCTGTACTCTCAGCTATTATTACAGCACACTGGAGGATCAAGTTTAACCAACTGACATTAATGGACACAAAATTAAGCCACAGGCTTTTAACTATTTTTCATTAAACCGCATTTTTCCTGTGTTAAATCTGTTACTACATTAGAGAATTAGAGAAGGGGAGGGTAATGAAATGGGCTGCCGCTAAACATCCCGTGCACAAACATCAAGGCAGATTAATGAAATAATAATCTGGAGCCAATGTTTGTTTACTTTGGAACTTGAGGTGCAGTTGTAAATCTACATTGCAGTTGAAGCATCTCTAGTTTGAAATGCAGGTATTTGGCAGTACTTTTAGTATGGTTGGAGCTTATGTTATAGTTCCATAATGTGTGCAACTGTTTAATTCACTTATCCAACATATCATTATTCTATAGGCAAGTACAGCTGGATTCTCGCTTGAGGTACCTGTGAATTCAATAAGCATCCGCAGCCTCACATCAGCGCGACAGTATCTGTTTTTACTCACAGGTAACATAGCCTGAAAGGCAGGCAGTATAACGCTCTAGTTCAGATGCACCATTGAAATGATCGTTTCCCCATCTTACTTGTGGATTACCGGGGCATTGGATGGATTTCTTCATGTCATTTCCTTCACCCTTCAGTGGACGCTCCCATCCCATCTGTGACTGTTTCTGCTCTCCAGGAAGTGGATACGCTTAGCATGACATCATAGATTGACGGTCGATTATAGCATGCACGCACACGCACACACACGCACGCAGATACACCATTCGGGGTGTTATCATTGATAGTGTCGGACTACATTTGGAAGTCTGCGCTTGTAGAACAAAGTTGTGTATGCCATTTTCGAAGGAATTTTCTCTATTTTCCATCAGCAAGAAAACAAGGTCATAAAATAGATTAGATACAAGAGATAGAAAAGACCTAGAGTAAAAATAGGAATAGTAGACATTAGTCAATGCTGCTTGTTTTGTTATTCCTTGTTAGAGTTCGTTGTGGAGACAAGTAGAGGAACGTGTGCAGTTAATTTAATAACATTTCAATGTAGAGCTGCATCACCCAAATAGGCTCCAAAATGAGCGTCAACAATGATTTATGGTCGATATATTCAATAACATCGAATGTCTGTTCCTTTCTCCTGTTTGATCTGAAAGACCTTTTTTTTAACCATGGCAAGAAAGATTTGTAGACCCAAGTATGCAAAGCACTTAAGATGAGATGAGTTTGCCTAATTTTGCAGCTCTTGCCATCACCAACCATACTTTAATGTTTGATATGTTGAAACGAGCGCATAACCAGCTTTAGAAAAGGTGGCAATTATTGTAGAACTGAGGTGGTGTTTTGACTCAGGTGTTTGAGCGGATTAATAGCCGTGCTGCTGTAAATATTTTATAAATCATGCAGTTCTTTTCTTCTCGCCACTCAACCACACAGGGGCCTCGGCTCAGCTCCGTGGACTGACTGACCCAGATACAGTGCAAAAGGAATGAAGATGAGAAATTTAGTGAAGGGGGGAAAATGTGTTTTCAGGTGTGGATTTAACCGCAACAGCAATTAGAAGTGCACGGTCTGTACACATGGAGATAACTGTGGGTATAACAGGTGCCTGGGAGAGGAGTTTTGGCAGAGAGCAATCCACATCGATTGGTCCATAAAAAGTACTGTGGCTCAAACCGTGCTGTGCAAAATGTTGGACACATGTGTTTAACAGTTGAAATTGTCTTCGTAGTGTATGTGAAGGATTTTGTAGCATGGGCAAAGGAAGTTTATTACGACAGTCAATAGTGGTCTGATAATTGTTTCCAGTGGGAGCACAGCTCTATATCCTTTCACTCCATCTTTCTTGCTGCCTGTACCCCATCCATCCATCCACCACTCCACTCTGCTCATTAACGTCTAATGAAAACGGATGGGGGGTTGAAGTGTTGACGTGCTCGCTGTGGAGAAGTGTGTAGAGATGTCTGTTTTCTCAAGGGCACGGATGTATGAAGGCATACAGGTAAATACACTTAAATGCGAGCAAGGCATACAGTATTTAAGCCAGTACACATAAATGGACACATACGCACTAAGAGACACTGCTGACACTTCTGAGTGAGTGGATTATTGACAACATCCTCTAGTGACACTAAGAATTCCACAATTCAATACATAAATGAAGTTGATACTGTTGGCCAAGCCTCCTCTATTTCATCAACAAACGCTAAAAATCGTCATCAGTAATTTACAGTATTTACAGTATACTACATATGCATGTCCATATGCATGTCTGCTGATGGGTTTAGATAATTACTTACCATATAAAACCCTTACTGCTCATATATTAACCATACAGTATAAGGCTTATATTGAGTGTGTTGGGTTTTTTTATTCACGCCTGCTCACATGTGTGCTGCGAATAACGCTGTGATGTATGGATGCACGTGTGTGTGTGCGTGCAGTATGTAGGACGAATGCTGCTAAGAGAGAGCGCTGAATTTTTTATGCAGGCCTAAAACAGCTCTGGTGAAGTTCATAGCCACTCAGTGTGAGGAGGGAACATCTTCTCTCGCCAGCCAGCGCTCGTGTGTGGTTGTGATTGTGTATGCGTCGCTGTGCATATGTGTCAGCGTTGGAGGGACGTGCAGCTTCGCTATGTATATACAGTATTACAATGCTGATACTTTATATTGCATTTGTCTTCACAAGGTGAAAATACATTCAGTATGAGACATCATTAGACTATAACACACATAGATATTTTAAAGGGGTCAGACAGATTTACACGCTCATACTTCAAACATTCCTTTCCTGCAGCAAAGCCAAGCACACCGAGTGAAAACAGGTCTCTCTGTCTCTGTAAGGTCTCCATCAACAATCATCGACTGTTGATTGGATGCTGGCCAAACACACGCTCACTCGCCTCGTCCTTTGTGGTTAGGTCTAACCAGGTATGAAGTTGGATCAATTCAAATGTGTTACAAATTGATGTCAACATGCCGCGGAAACTGTCAGGAGGATTCAGGCCTTAAGAGTTTGGCTTGCGGGATGCATTTCTTTAGGGTGTGAGCTTTGTCACTTTGATGATTTTCAACATGTACTGTCCCCCATGTTACACTGAGATAACAAAAGAGCATAATGCATAAAGCTTTATATCCTCCAATTAAAATTCCACCAAATTTCACCTATTTTGATATATTTGACATATTTGTTCAGTGTGTATCTGTTCAGATAGCACAGATTTGCTTTCATCGCCTTTGGCTGGGCTCCAGAGAGCATTATCTGTTGCACAACAGAAAATGTAAGATGCATTTTGTTTTCTCCTGCTTCACCCACCACATTTGTTCTTTAACAAACTTGCAAATGTTCTGGAACAGCACAGCAAGTTATTTTGTCTCTTGTTTAGTCTTGAAATACGACCATATTTTTCAAATATGTTCACACTGTCCACTTGGATAATTCCACATGAGGACTTTTTTTAAGTATAACATCAATATTTGGTAATTCTTCTAGTTTCCAAATCATGGCTGGAGGGAAATCTTCAAATAAGCCGATTAGCATTTCAGAAAGATAAAACTATCTTTTCAGTTTTCCAGAACAATAAGGCTCCAAGCCAGATCAAATAAACATGACTTTTTGCAGCACAGAGTGACAACCGGACTCTGATCTTCCTTTGTGGTGTAGTATCTGACAGCTGAGGCACCAGGCTGCGCTTATTTACATCTGAACTGCTGAGGGGCATCCAGTAATTGTACTCCCAACAGCCAGTTTGGCTTCTATCTCCATGTAGAGCCATTAATCCTGCACTGCTTTTTTCCTCTTCATTTTGTCTCCGCTGCATTGTATTGTATCATACTGTTATTGTTATCTTTGGTCGATATCAGAGAGTACTGTTTTACATTCTGGTGCTTACATATTTGTCAATAGTGTGCATCTCTGAAGTAATTGGTCCCTGGTGAAAATTGGCATTTGCAGCAGAGGACAATAACGCAAAAATGAATGAATGTTGTACGGGCTGCTATTATTTTTGTACAAATGTGCAAATAGTCATTTTAGACACGCAAACTGATGGCACAATGATATATTAATGTCACTGGAATGGACTAGCTTGTGAGCTCTGCTAAGAACGTAGTGGACGGGTAACTGAAGGACCAAAAGAAGAACACCTTTAAAATTTCGGCGGTTGGATTGAGGAGAATTGCAGATCATGCATTTAAACAAAAAAGTAACGTTGCACATATGATATTTCGGTCAGTTCCTTTCAAAGTAATAAACCGAGCTCAATGGAATCATATTTATCAAATGATAGACGATCAATAGATGCAATTAGGTCCAGATCTGGCTCATGTTATTTTCCCAAAATACAGATTCACTATGACAAACAAATCTATTATGTCCTTTTATCAATAAGATCTTTTTTTGTGTAGTTTCAAAGACTTTGAACAAAATAAAATCAAAAAAACATTTCTGTAACTTCCTATAAGAAGCAGGCTTCGATCTTATTTCTATCTACTTGTCACAGTTAGGATGTTCGCTGCATGTTTTCTGCTGTGAGGGGGATCTGTGTCCTTCACACTCAGGGAGGGTGTTGATGAAGCACTGTGCGATTTGAACCATTTCCCCTTAGTGTGACTCAGTAATGAAGTAATGAACAAACAGAAATAACAAACAGGGCAAAGGTATTAGTGCATGCTATTGATTTGTCAATTGATTAAGTGGTTGTGTAGTACAGATCATTTTGCAGGAACAAGACTTTCTCCTCTGCATTACTGCAGCACAGCAGTAATACAGTATTGTCAGATGAAAATGAACTGCAAACATTAATGCACTGAGGCTTTGTTTCTGAGACATGGCGTCGGTTCCTTGAATACAACAAATTCAATGGGGAACTTCTCCACTGGCAAGCATTTTTCAGTCTAAGTCCCATCTGCATCAAATAAACCTAAATAACACCAGCCAATCTTGTTATCAATACAATTTCCCAGCTATCCTAAATTGTTCATGAGTCATACAGTTGGGGAACTGAATACATTTCCAGCCTTTAAGAGCCAGATTGAAGGGTTCTTATGCTCCCTGTCCTGCTCAGTCTGCAATCAGAAGATCAGTAAGAACGAAGCAAAGAGGGAGAGAGAGGGGGTGATCAATAATTGGCAGATCAGAGAGAAATCTTTGTGTGTGAAGTAGGGCTCTTTGTATGTCAGTTTGCCAGTGAGGGCCCTTGCTATTCCTATGTAGGAAAACACGCATGTTTCTTTTGTTTTGTTTTTTGCACATGGTGCTTAGGGAAAGTGTAGGCGTTTGGCAGCCGCTATAGGATGGAAAATTGGCATTTATGTCTTTGAGCTGTTCAAAATAATCCGTTTTGTTTGTGCTTGGGTATTGCTGACGTCAATACCCAAGCGCCAGTTACACAAATTGGTGTGGTGCAACATACTACAGTCAGTTGCTGTGTTCTGGTAGCTACTCAGGCTGGGGGTAGGGAAAATCTATCCACTTTGTTATAGAGTGATATAATGCACAGTACCTAATTGGTGACACAATTCAAGAATTTATATGTTTGTATATTATGTTTATGTCGGTGTTAATTGAGACAATAGCAAGGAAAGAGAAAACACGGTGCTTGAGAGAAGATTGTAGTCTGAGTGAAAACAGTACAGTACAGGACGTGGTGCCATCACAGACATAAGTTGGAACAATTGCACCATTGCTTGGCTCACGAATGCACTGTCTAGCTTCATCTGTCATCCAATTTAGCAGACTGGTAAAATATTGTTGCTTGATTATCTTAAAAACATAGATTTTCCTTAAGCTTTGTAGTTTTGCACCCCACGCTGTCACAGACACTGAAGCAATGTCATTCAAAGTGGCACGTAGGTTTCACAGAAATAGGCCAATATTGATGAGTCAACTAATAATAATCAAGGTTTCGCCACTGTGTGGTTCAGATCTGAGTAAGCGGTTTATCCTCCAAGTGTTGTTTACACGTTAGGTCAGGTGACGCCTTGGGTCACATGGGAGTCATGTGAGAGTTGCTCAAGTCTCACGTGAGCACTCACAATGTATTGACCGTCACTCTTTTCTTGGGATAAACAAATCAAAATCATCCGATATCCTGCTAAAAAAGAAATCCCTTCAGCTGCCCTCCCAAAAACCTTAAATTTTGATGACAAAAACAAATACAGTGACTTTCAAAGCCAAGAAAATGGTCACTTTAGTGGCAAATAAACTTGTCTCAAGTGATGCACATTTAACTCTTATAACCTCTTTTGGCTAGATCTGCTGTCTGCTTTGGGATAAAAGCCAGAGGCATTAAAGCGATTTCCTTCCTTTGAGTTTGGCACATTAAATCCAAAGCCTTGATGTAGTTCACACAGCTCTGAGAACCAATCACGATGGAAGTAACAACAGATTCAAGAGTTAACACAAGACTTAAGCAAGCTCCTAAATGAAGACATATACAGACAAAAACAGGTCTACCGGAGCTCTATGTTAGGTTATATAAGGGTGCAAGGAAGGTCAGACGTTAAGATAAAGTCAAACTCGGGTGTCACTTCAGTCTGGTCGTTTAATTCCAATTTAATAGAGGATTACAGGAAAGCTGGGCCAGAGCACAGACTGCAACCTCAGCCTCTCTGTTATCTTTAGTTTGATGGTCTTAACAAGGACAGAGATGGTCCCTTAGAAGCAGAACAGACAGAAAAAAAGACGGGCAGACTCTTTTATCTGAATTCTTTACTCTATTCACCGCACACTGAATGTGTTTAGGTACATCTATCCGATTCTCTCCTGGGCCCTACGTCTCTCAGCTTTGTTCAGTTTGTATTTCTAATGCACTGGCTAATTATGAATCTCTCATCTATATTGTGGGGTGAGAGTATGTCAGACATTCTGTATCTCCTCTCACATCTGAAACCCAGTGTGCAATCATATCTGCCTCTCAAACTGCAGTTGCATCTGTATATTTCCATTCTCATCTGTTATGTAAAAACATCTTAATGCCAGGAAAATGTCACAATGTAGGCATGATTTTTTAAAATCATTTTCAATAAATATTCTGACATGTATTAGGGCAAATTTACGGGAAAAAGTCATCAATCTACGAGAATAAACTCAGAAATGCCCTGCAGCTAGAGTGTCAAGTACAACTGTCAAATACAGGAACTTACATACCGAACACGACAGAATCAAATCATTGTTTAAAATGAGATTTAGTAGTAAAGAAATACTTCTACTTTTAGCCCTGATTCTCCATAATATCCAAACTCACAAACATCAGGGTTTTTCCAGAGTTTATAAACCCAGAAATTTGTGAGTTGATTTTTTTTTTCTTGGAAATTTACCCTCCCCTTAGCTGTTATGCAAAAAGAGGAAAAGATATGATATGATATGCTGTCGCAAAACATAGATCAGACTCATACCTCTACACAGAACTAAGTATAACCAAAACTTTCACAGCTTCTCAAATCTAAAATTTCATACAGTAGAAAGAATGCTGAGCTACCAAAAACACAATAAATGGGACGATGTTATTATCCCAAACAATCAGTGCGTATTCATTTCATAGCAGCTTGAGATCCCGGCCACAGTTAAAAAAAAGAAAGAATCGCATTTGCATGTCGAGAACCTTCAAAGTAAACAGGAATAAAAAATCTTGTTATCCTCTCTGCAGAGTATTTCATGCATTAACTCCCTTAGCTGCAGTGTGTTTTGGCAGCATGGAGCAGCAATGTTAGATCATTTCTCTCTCTCTCTCTCTCGTTTCTGTCTAGACATGTGGAAATATCTCCCTTTGACCCCTTCCTTTACCGCCCACTCTCATGCTCTCTTTTGTTCCATTTTGTCTTTGATGTTCTTCATACGCTCACCTCTAACTTTTGCTCTCTCCCTCTCTCGGGCTGATGCGTGTACATACACACTCACTCTCTTTCTACACACCACCTGCAGTGTGGTTCCATTCCAGTAAAGCTTCCATCCACCTCTTCCTCCGTGTGCCCTCCTCTCTCATCTCACTCCTCCCTTTGAAGTCTTCAGAGTGCCGGTCAGAGTCCGTGCCACTCCAGTCAGCTTTCATCCTCGTACAGAGAGAGAGAGAGAAATGTATTTCGATCCTACCCAAGCACAGTCATTTCTCCTCCTGTGTGAAGTGTTGATTTCCTCCTGACTCACACTGTAGCTTTGTAGGGAACTCTCTAAACAAGCAGCCATTCGACGTGGCATTTCCCATCCAAATTGACTGGAACAGTAAGTGAGAATGCCGGCTTGATCGTCCCCCCGGCAGCTCAGCGGTGAGGAGCCATTCTCGCGCAAGCAATCGTACCTCAGTCATTAGCCTCACACGACCGAGTGCCTCTGCGAAAATCCAATGCCACTGAACTAATAAAAATCAAACAAATATACCAGAGGATTTTTACTTACAGCACAACAGACGGGAATTCACCTTCATCCTCGTTTGCCAAGTAGCATCCACCTACGGCCCAGTGAAGATCACAGCCTCACTTCACATCAGTAGTTCAGCTTAGCAGAGCAGAACTCAGCAGAGGCGAAACTCAGTGGCCATCTTGACTCCAAGTGCTGAAAAGTAGCAACAATGTAATTCCTGTTTATTTATAATTCTCTACATGAGTTTATGGAGAAGTGGCCTTGGATAAGTGAGAGTGAATTATGTAGGGGCTTATCCACTCTCCTCCTCTTTGTAAAGGTTTTGATTCAAAAGTCATATTTCAAACTGCTTTTAACGAGTGATTTGTCACACAATAATATACTTGTTTTACCAATACTTTGTGTACTTAGGTGAAGCACATTTAGAGTATTTGGAGTGTGCTTCTGCAAAAAATCTAGTGTTATTGTTCAATTGTCAACAAGCAAACTACTTCTTATAATGAAAGCAGTCATTTCTGCCCATATGGTGTATTTGAGGGAAAGGTGCTACAGTACAGGTAAAGTATTGGGAGACATTATTAAATATAAAGTAAAAAAACACAGCGTACATACACTCTGCTACAGCCTAGCTGCTTATTATTTCTATGGGCGTAAATGTTAATATTCAAAAATATATATTTAATATTTGGACAAATATTTAATAACATTTGGCAAAAGCTGGCTTGATCTTGATTTTCAGAATACCGACCATGAAAGCTGGGCCTCACAGTCCTTCTGACTTTTTGTGTTTTAAGCAGGAGCTGTCAGTAAAGTTACCACAAGGATTAATGGCTTGTGGCCGGCAAGCGTTTATAGAGTCATTGCTTTTTGATCCTTCACTGTGAAGCAGAATCCACCAAGCGTTTGTTCACCCACTAATGGGCCATGTGTGTGCTGGGTTTAGACCATGGTGAGACAGGTTTGTCTTGCCACAGTGATGATGTGTTGTTGCAATAGTAAGCCTGCTCTTGCAACAACCCTCATATAGTTGCTAAAAAACCCCTGTACTGCACTGCATTTCTATGTATAAAGTTTTCACATTTTCATGTTATGATGATAGGGGAGGTGTGCTTAACATAAACAGAAGTAATACACATGCTCTTTCGAGGATAAATGATTCCTGAGCGCTCCTAAAAGGGAAAATTCAATCTCACTGACATATTTATTGAAAATTATCATTCCTATGAACAATGATGTCTGGAGCAATTGCTCTTCCTCTTGCCACCACCTTGACCATTCCATGACAACCACACTGGCAGTCCGTCAAACGCTATTATCTTAAACACTCCGACAATGTTTCCAGGAGTCCCCTGAAAGATGCTTAGAGCTTAAATCAGATTCTGTGTCTCTGCTTGTAAGTTAATGGCTGGATGTTGCTAACGGTGTTTCCAATTTCCCATAACAGCCCGAGCACAGATTTGCTGGACATTTACTTTGGCAGCATCGCCTCTTGTATCGCACTGCTGTTGCCAGATAACAGATGAAATATTTCATCCAAACTTGGAAGTAAGGTTAAATGTTAATAAAATAGTACAATGTGGTGGGAGGGTTTCTATGTTACTTTCTACATGATAGATAGATGTTTATTGATCCTTTACAGGAAAATGCTTCGTTACAGCAGCTAAGTTCACACTCAGGACACCCCACATAACACGTAACACGTCTGTACCTATCCACAGGAGGAATACTAAAAAAAAAAAAAAAAAAAAAAACACTGAAAAAATACCACAAATTTCTATGAATAAAAAACAAAATAATGTGGTGGGAAGTTCTCTATGTTACTTTCTAGACACTTGATATGAGCTTTCCTCACCTGTTCTGTCTGCAAAGCTGTAGAAGATGTGGAAGGACGGTATTGTAAGAGAGAAAGAGATGTCGGATAAAGGACGGACAGAGCTTGACAAGATTCACTGCTAAATATGCTGTCCTTCGCAATTGTAAGAAATGGAAAATGTCTCCAGCTCACAGACTTTATTCTTAGAATGATGAGTTGACAGTACTTTGATTCTTAAGCTGAAAATTAAATCTAACTCTGCACATCCTAAGTTAAAGTGTCATCCATTAATTTTTGGGGCGTCTCCAAAGACATTTTGGGAGCATCCTCATCTTAATGATTCCTACCTGATGACTGAGAATCACTCAACGACTGTCAGTTTGAAAGGTTTCACACAGCCCATCACCCATCATCCCCGTCGTTCCGTAGTTCAAGTGTCACTTACGTCAAACAGTCTGCCCTCATCCGTTTATTGTCTACCCCGACTGTGTCCTTTGAAGTATGTGTGTGTGTGCACGCGCGTGTGTTTGCATATGTGTTTGTGCTGTCAGACACCCAGCCCTTGTCTCTGTTTTGCAGAAAGGAGAAGGCAGAAGAATGTCAGCCTGCCAGTATCCAGCTGCTTCTCTCTTATTGGTATTCAGGGCACACAGAGCCATCCTGGGTGTCTGTTGCACGTTTCAAAGGTGGAATGTGAGGGATGAGGGGTTGGGCAGAGGAGGAAGAGCAATAAGGTCCCCCCTCTCTCGTGATATCTACATCTAAAAATAACAACATCCTCAATTCGATCTTATTCCCAAAGCATCTCTGTTTCCATACCCAGCGTCCCGGCTTCCATCTTTTTCCTCTTCCTCCTTTCCTCCATGTGTGGCAGACATGCTCTCTGGAGTCCAACAGTAAGAATCCTCAAGTGCAACGGCAGCAGGTTGCGACTGCTCTGATTAGAGTCGTGATTCATTTGACGCTTGTGTCATGGTCAGACTGTGTTTCACCACCAAAAATGAAAGCATGATTACTGAGAGCAGCCAAGCATCTGAGAGCCAAAACGGAAACACATTCTGAAATCTTCAGCTTTCATTTTTCTTTGCTTAATGATTTATTAATGGTGGCATAGTGAGTATTATCAGTATGTAGTAGTACGAGTGAAGAGATGCTTTGCTGGCAATGTGTGTATTTTACTATCACCAAAATGAATGATAATCATGAATTCAATCATTCATGCCTACATTATTTTATAAACATCCACATAATTTATATGGGAATGTGTGCAATGCAGCTTTTATCTACTAATTTATGATAGTGTGCTGTCTGAGTGATGAAACCATGGTAGGTAGGCAGGAGGGATATTGGTTTTCAGTGGATTGTGCTCTAGCACATGGCCAACCTTGGCTTAGTCATCGCGCCCACTGCCCGCCCACCAAGAGAGAGAGAGAGAAAGAGAGAGAGAGAGAGAGCGAGTGTGAGATTGAGAGAGAGAGAGAGAGAATGAGAGAGAAAGGCCATGATCCAGAAATACCATCCCACTATAAGATTGGTGCATCAGAATATAGTTGAAAACTAAGCCAGGGATACTATTCCAACATAAACGGATCTACTATCTGAATTTTAAAGATGATTCCTCACAATTAATCACCACTGTCGCTGAATTACTGCTCCGTATACTACAAGTAAGGCTACTACAGATACAACTGAAACACTTGTATGGCCAGCATTGTTGCTATTGCTATTCCAGCCGTTATTTAAGTCCTGATGATGTGATCATGCAAATATTTGAAATTCACATTTATAATTATTAATTTTTTATCTGATGGTCAGAAGATAGGCATGTTTAAGAGTGTCATTATTAATTTTCTTTAATTACTTAGTCAAGGTGAAAAAAAGCAAATTCAAAACAGACCCCCTCTTCTCCAATGTCCATGTTTGTAGCAACAACCACACGTTGACAATGGTGAATTTAAAAGAAGGAACACAGAGATGTGAAAGCAGAAAAGAATTGAAACAAATGGTATGGAGCCGTGGTCCAGTCTACAATGATGTTGTAAATCCAAGACCCTGAAATTCAGTGACATGGTCCTTTGTAAGTATCACAATAGGCTCCAGGAAAGGAATACAATGATAATATCAAATGTTAGTCTCTGGGTCTAATGAGCTGTCAGTCAGTGTGATAGTGAGAGCAGGTTGCAATGTGAATTGTTGTTGTAGGGTGACTCCTCCTGACATTCAATCATGCTATTTGTGTCACAAAACAACAAAAGATAGGAGATATGACGCAGGATGAGAGAGAAAAAATACAATATGTAAGGCATAAATGAACAATTCTGAGAAAATTTATTTTTATGATGTTGAAAACACATTTAGGACTTCACGAGTCTGATAAATACTTTCATTATATAGCCATCAGAAGAAACATCCGTATGAAGTTAAGACTATACCCAGATTCACTGGGAATTGTGTGAAAAAAAAATGCTGGGGTTGCATAAAACGTGAGATGGCAGAAACCTCCTGGCTGGCGTATTTGGAACAAGAACTGCATTAACCGCAGCAGTGTCAAATGAGGATAAATGCCACTGTTTTTCCAGGGAGCAGACATAGCTGCCTGACTAGCTCTCATCTGTGATTCAATGCTTGTCTGTTTCTCGCTAGTAGAGGTTTGCCCCTCAGGGAGGGAGATGTTGGGAGTCAGGGGAAATATTGAACATCCTTCTGCAGCCATACGGCGTTCTATCTTTGTCTCTGTAGAGGCGTTAATTCTCCGGGGAAGGAGGCGGAAATGAAGCCGTGTGCTCTAAAAGCTGCAGACAATGAAAATACTCTACGAGCTGTTTGACGCTAAAAGGACCACATCATGGATACAGGTATCCACTGGCAACCATTTGGAAGGTCACAGAACAAACTAAAACCTACGTAGGGGATGTGTCCATCAAAACTGGCAGAAAATAATACTTCCTCTGGGTGGGTGACGTTTTATTCATTCTTGTCTAATAAAAAATAACTACACGGTCCAGAAAAGACTGTCAGACCAATCGTACAACGTTCATCTTCGTCATAATGGTCCAAGGCCACGGATGAATCGCTTTCAGACGAACAAGACTGACATTCTCCCCTTTACTCCCACATCAACGTGAATCCTTCCTGCTCCTGACTGGACTAACACACTACTTGCTGGGCTGTCATCAGCATTTGCATCAGATTTTTACAAAAGCTACCTGAAAATTCTCCCACACTTTACACAAAAACCTGTATCCCCCTGGTTTAAACAAGTTTGATTCTTGGATTTTTCTCACTCTCACCTCAGGTCATCACACTCAAGCCTCATTTATGCCTTCCATTAAAATGAAATCTCTGTATCTCCATAGAGTTTTACCTGCATAATGAGTTCTAATTGGGACTTACATCCCACAATCCTTGTCTTTATCTGGATTATACCCTCAATTTTTTTTGGTACAGAAGCCAACTGGATTTGTTCATATAGCTCAAAATTACAAACTGCTATGTTGGTAATGAAGATATTAATTACGACTGAGAGACTATATTACACCGATTATAAGCCAGGTCTCATGCTACATTTGCTCGAGGCTGATTTCGTAATCGAGGGACAATTTCAGTTCATTCTTTACTCATGACAGATGTGTACTTTTCTCCATTCACAGATTCTGTGGAGTAAATATTTGCAGCTCAGTTTATATTCTATTGGCTGCATTTGAACATGTTATTTAAAAATATATTTTTCTATTTCATTCATCACACTTATTATTCATATCATTATATCTGTAGACAACTTTGTTGACAGGTTGTACAACAAAAAGCACAATAAAAGCGCACACCACCACAAGATACGACATAACCTGAAGCCATTAAGACTTGGAATCAAAGATCTACCTGTCAGTGCTGCAAACATCACTCCCACT
The DNA here is from genome assembly GCA_900303265.1 of Brotula barbata. Lineage (NCBI taxonomy): Eukaryota > Metazoa > Chordata > Actinopteri > Ophidiiformes > Ophidiidae > Brotula > Brotula barbata. The sequence goes on along the minus strand of OMNV01015948.1, from coordinate 50,590 downwards.
TTGATCTATTAGGAAACTAAATCAGATCAAGCCATTAAAAGACCCTCACTAACACCTTGGGGAACATTTCAAAACTGAAGGCGCATCGTGCTTGTCAGTGTCTATTTGCAGTCATCGGGAAGATCGGTTAAATGAATCTAAATTGGTTGCTTAAGAATAACATCTGTTCATCTCTGCCCATCAAACTTTGCCGATAACAAAGCCGCCGTTGTGGAAGTCACACTGTGTTTTTGTTATCCCTGAGCAAGGAAATAACAAGATAAATTGGTACACTAGCAACTGGTGCATTATGAAAAGCATTAATGATATTATGTGTGAGGTGAGCGAGGATATTATTATTATTTGATGTGATTCTTGGCCGTGAGATAAAGACACAGGCTGAAAATGACATTGATGAATGCTACCACAAGCTGCACTTTCCGGCACATAATGGTAGTGTTTGCTTTTATTGGAAATGTCATATGCCGAAGGAGAAACAAAAAGTCAGAATTACTGAGACAAAATATGTGTTACAGTAAAAGAAGATTGTACAGTGTAAAGTAGCGAGGTGACGTGACACAGATTCTTAACGGATGACTCTGGTGTTTCTGTTTGGATGTAGAAACCCCCCACCCCCCTCCGAATGACACTTGTCATGCACAGACCAAGGTTGTGACAGATAGTAAATAGACATACACCTTGAGTTTGGATGGAGTAATTACCTTCAACCCAGGCAGTGTTAACACTCGAGCATCTGTTCCTTTTGTCCTGTGACCCCGCCCTGCTCGGAAACAGAATGTCGCCTGATCTCAATCTAAACCCTCCAAAGGGATACGTCAAGAGCGAGAGTCTAAATGACACAATTAAAACATGCCCCTAAATAATAAGAGGAAAGGACAAAACATGAGACTGAGAGAGTGCAGCCAAGTGTCAAAAATGATATCTGTCTGTCAGAGGCTGTCAGAGGACGACTGAACAGATTTTGTCAAAACCGCGGAATAAACAAAATCTGGCAACCAACTCTTAGCATTCAGTTTAAGTTCTTGCTTCTATAATCAACATAGAAAAACAGTGAAATACATTTACGTCTGATTATTTATGGTTGTTATTTTCCCTACAACCAATAAAGTCCTGTTCTGTGCATTTTCATTACTTTGCACCATACGAAGGGGTCTATTTGCATTTTATATAGCTCGAGAGTATTATATAGCCAGAATATTATCCAAGTAAATCTCAGGCCTGCCTTTGTGCAACTTTATCATAACTCTGATCATATTTCTGATGTTTGTTTGCTGTGGAGTTGTAAAGGAAAACTATTTTTTTTTTGTTTCTCTTCTCTGTCATTCAGTGTCATAACCTTATTCGTCTGCTCGTGTACCGCCTGCTCATAAAACGGTGCATCATCGCAAAAAGCAAACCATTCCCCATGGGGAGTGACCTTCTATCGTCTCCACTCCCTCCATCCCTCCTTCGTGTTTCTCTTTCCTCTCGCCATCTTTTCCTTCCACTGCCCCGCTCCCCCCCACCCACTTTGTTTCTCTATTTTATGAATGAGTGATGGCAGTCTGCCAGTGATGTCCTTGTGATAGTGTCTGCGCACTGTGCTGCTGTGGTGAACCCGGGAAACCTATGGGAACCAAGGAGAGACTTAAGATTCACGGCATTCATTCAACAACCTTGTCAGCGCGAATTCAATAACTTCCCCCACCCGTCGGCTGAGTAATTCTGATTTGCATCTTCAAGTGGTGCAGTGTTGCGCATGTGCAGGCTCAAGTGTCAGGCAAAAGAGACATCAGTATACTGGGGAAATAATGCAAGATGTTCTGTATTCTAGTGTATTTACAGCATCACATCAGACGAAAAGGAAGACCATAAAATACACTAATATTAAGCCTTTTGCTTTGTTAAGCAATGAATCAGGTTAAGTTTATCTTGATTTGGGAATTATGGCTCATAAGGGAGTACAACTTCATGCTTGTACAAATCTAGCTATTTCTGTAACAAGAAATATAGTTGGAAAGATTCAGTAACAAATAGATTGTATAACAATGACAAATTCCCCAAAAGTCAATTCTAATTTCTAGTGAGCCTTACCTAAAAATTACTTGATTTACAAACAAATGGTTGCAAATGAACTGTCCAAATGTGCATTCACATAGTTTTTGATGAAGATAAAAAGAAAGAAAGGATGCCAACAGAAACAAGAGAGCAGATGACTTCTCTCAGTGAGCCTACTGAAACTATTTATGTAACCCAAAGTGTACCCAGCCTAACATTTATATAATCAGCAGCCCAGCAGTGTTATTTTCTTTACTCAAGTGATTCCTACATTAGTGCCAATAGTGCTTTGTTTTTATTGTTAACCCTGCTATAAGTTTCTATGCTTTATTTGTGACTGGATGTGGACGATACAATTCTATCCTATTCTACTACACTACTAGCATGTTGTTAGCTGATTTCAATTGTTTTTGTAATTCTGTAGGTTTGTTATGGCTTTAATATCACACAAAGAGCTGTTGACTTTGCACACTTACTTTACTCTCTAACTTTTTGTTGAGTTATAATTGATTGATTTGTTTGTTATTCCACATCAGTACAGGATAATATGAGGCACATACATTATTCGACTTCCTTCTTTTTATATTTATTTCACAAGTCCATTATAATAAGTCAACTTTAATAGCTTGATGCACTAGTAGGAGTTTTCACATTGTTTCGTATTATCAAAAGTCTACCTTTCATTCTTGATATGCTTTTCACTTGTCGGATGTGATCGATTGAAAGGTTGAATATAATTGCGCTTTAATGTGCATCTGAAGTACTCTCACATAACAATGGCAACTGCAGCCTCATGCTTTAACTCAGCATATCTCCTCTCTGTTTAGCAGTTTGAGCAATTGACCTTATATCTTTGAGTATTAATTAAGAAAAAAATTACTGGTACCTTTTATGTGAATTCTGAACTTTTGGATTCTCCTAATAGGGATACAGAAAATGCACGAGTTTCCAGTAAACAACTCCATTGTCAGGGAATTAAAGCTTTTACAAGTGATGACAACTGAAGCAATTTTTTAATCAGTCTGTGCTGTATGAGGATAAATATATATTAGGTCAGTTATATTTAATGTGCATGTCAAAAGCTGGACTTACAGAGAGTGACTTTAAGTAAAGCCTGTGCTTTACCTGTTTAGTTTCCTACCCTAATCACTACCAAGTATAGCAAGAACCTTGTGTGATTTTGGTTTTCACCACCTTTGGAAGAGAACTACAATTTGTTGGCATGACATTCCACCGTGCACCTTTGAGTGCTTGTGTTGTCTTCCTGGTTTAATATGACAAGAGTCAAAGCGAAAACTATCCACCATGGTGATTTCTTGCAGGCTTTGTATTTGTGGTGCACTACCACAGCTTTCTCTCACCATCCACCACTCTTTCTGTCTTAGTCACCGAGTAAAAGCACGGCAATTTACACAGAAATTAGATCAACCAACTGCAAAAAGACTATTTTATCTCCCAGGGCAATGATGCCTCCGGTTCTATTTAAGGTCTTCTCACTGACTTATATAGGCTGCTCAACTATTTTAATGTTGCCCTTTTTTTGTAAAAATAGGAACCCTGATTTCTTCTCTTCTGATTTGTGAGCTGTAGAATTAAGTGTTGGTGTGCATGTGGATTCTATGAATCAGCCAAGAGTGAATATGCTTCCTAATGTATCTCCACCATCTTGGCTGTTAGAGCTGTGTGTCATGTAAAGTCAGTGATGTATATTTCTGTGCGTCTATTCCCATCTGTCCGTTTGTATGATTTAGCATTAAAAAGACTACACGTCCTCCATCGTGTAGACACACTCGTCCTCACAATACTGTCGACATAATGCTATCTGCTTGGCACATTGGATGTGGCTACAATCGGCCTTTACAAAACAGACAGGGAAACCAAGAGAGGAGGAGAAGGAGGAAGGGAGAGGCAGAGGAGATGGAGAAGAAGAGACGAGAGCTTTTAATTTCCTCAGCAGCTCAATCAGCGAGGTATTTAGATCTGGAGACATCCAGAGAGAGCGTCCATTTCAATGGCACATTTTCACTCACTTTGAATTTTTAACACTTTCTGTTGACACTGTGTGTAGAGAATGAGAGCTACTCAATCTCTAATAAACACTTGTTTGTCTTCAGGGATTTAAAGGTTATGTAAAGGGATGTAAAGCTTATGACTGTGGTATTTTGTATTCGCACCTTGGTCTGTGAGAAACAAAGTTTCGCTGAGCCGTATACTATATATGGGGGTAAATGACAGTAAACAGACTTGAATGTAGTCAAGCAGTGATCTAATTAAGGCCGTTTCAGTTCACCAAGTACTGAACAGTTCTTCTCCTAAATCTAGGTCATCAGGAAAGAGGAACAGTGACTTTTGGAATGGAGGGAAATCATTTCATGTATGAGAGGCGAAACGTCTTCAAGTTTCTACAACCAAGTCTAGTTTCCCTCGGTTCAAGAGTCCTTGAAATAACCTTGACCTGTTTGGCTTGGATGGAAAGTATCAAAACCAAAATATCATTTCCATTTTTAAAGCTCAATTTTGAAATAACTGAAATCATCACCAATGCAGCAACACTTTTAGTTTGTTGCTGGAGTAACAAATGAAGTTCCTTTCAAAATGAGGCTCAGTGCTGAGATTCCATTTTAGGCAAAGAGATTCTATAAAAAATCCTCTGACACTCAGGATACAACGCTACTAACATGTGATCTTTTGTCCATTGCCAGTTGGAATAAGTAAAATTATTGTGCACTTAACAATGCTTAAAAAGAAATTTAAGTGGGCCACATTGATTTACAAGCTCAGTTTAAAATGCTTTTTTTTTTTTTTTGCTCCAAAGGGTGCTTCAGAACATTGAGAGTGCATCCTGATTGCCTACATTCAAAGTCTTTGAAGCACTTGGAGCCGTGTGCTGAAGCTCAGTGTGTTCTCATAAGCTGAGCTTTTTGTTAGTCACCTCATATGTGTCGTGTGAGTTGTGTGTCATCGTTATTGATTCACGCTGTACGGCCAACACACTCGCTCTTATCTCTTAAGAGGCCGCAGAGACGCAATCAGACAGCTCTGGGTGGGCGGACTGGATAGGGGACAGAGGGAAGGGAGAGAGGATTTCTCCCTCTCTCTCATGGGAAGCCACTTCTTTCCTCTTACTCACAACGTGAACTCTCAAATTCTCATCCTAACTTCAACAGCTTTGGATCCTGAATATTGACGCTGGTGGCATTTTACCACACGTAGGTGGTGAGGGTTTGCAAAGATGGGAGAGAGTGTGTGAACTATTGATCATTGTTGCTCTGTTGTCCTTGTCTGCACTCTGCCAAAAACCTCTCAGTGAAGTAGTCAAGATGTAGATACAGAAAGAAGTTTGGGATTTTAAAAACGTATTTTAACTTTATTCGCAAGCACTAAGCCAAACAGAATGAATTCAGTGTGATATAAAGACTACACGGCTTTAATAATATGACAGGAGGCCACATTTCAGCACAATGCAGTATAGTAATGGAGCACGATATGATTATAAAATGTTTAAGTTTTCCTAAATTCTTAAAAACCTTCAATCAATAAAAATGCAACCTTTTCTATAAGGCTCCTGCTGCTGGCAATTGATTGTCGAGTCAATGCAGTCGCTGATTGAAGCAGGAATAATAGTTAATATTTACAGTTGTTGTGTTAAGATTACTGGAAGGGACGAATGCTGGATCATCTGTGTTTAATTTGTCTGGGGGACCAATGCAGACAAAATGGACGATGGACATTTCTTTCCGTTCCAGACCAATTCCTTTAAAATTGGTTCTGCTGAGCTGCCTCATATAACCAGTGACACATTAACTGTTCCATTAGAAATAATATGGAAATATGTACTCTTCATTTCAGATTTTTTTTTCTGTACACTTGCAGGCCTAACTCCTTCTGTGCCAGTACTTCATCCAAGTCAATTAGATACATATCAGTACCTGAGATCATTGGCTCCAGGGTATTTGAATAACCATTTTCAGTATAAAATTAATCTCAGTATTAGTATTAGTTTATGAACTGCCAAGAAGTCACATATTTGCATATTATACCAGGCTATTTCATAACACTGTTCATTTCTCACCAGTAAAGCCACAGAAATTCATTTTCGCCCACACAAAATCTGCATTTGCAGGAAATGGAATTGGCTGCATTCAGACAGCATTGCCCATCCCAGATGAGCTCAGCTGATAAGTTGTGTGTATGTCTTGACTGAGGGGGATGAGAGATGAAGCAGACGCTGGCTGAGCACGGATCTGTAATGTAACACTCTCAACACCACACGACATGTGATATGAGGAAATACAATTAAATACATTCTAATTAATTCACGATATTAATTAAGGGTTGAACAGTGATTGTTGAGTCAAAAAATGGGTGGATTCAGAGTATACAATGCAGACAAGACATCATAATTAACAAGGAAGTTATCATACTCTTTTAGGCTATTGTATTTTTAATGTAATGTAAAATGTCTCTTTATTCTAGATACATTTGGGACATCTGTATAAAATGATACCCTGAGTGCATCATGATATATTTAGCATCAATCGAAAAATTCTTTTCAAAAGAAATATTCCATTTAATGATGATGGACCCACTGGTGCTTACCAAAGAGGTTTACAGGTTAATGACTCAAAATCAAATCCAGCAGCTTGTGCATTAATGTTAAGCAAACCATCTGAAATTTCTTCCACGTTTTTGGACAACCAAGCTGTTTCGATACAAGCAGAAAGAATTGAGCAATTTTTCAAAACCCCCTTTTCAACCTTGAAAATGTGACCTTGTAAATGTGATTAATGCCTTTATTTCGTCAAGATATGCTACTTTAAATCGAGCCTAGACAGAAAAACTGCAGACAAATAAGCGACTAACTGTCATGATCATATTAGCCCCCCTTCACTGGTTGCAACATTTCTCAGCCACAGCCATCCTGAATGTGATTTGCGTAGTATTGAAATCAAATAATACACAATTTTGAAGAAGAATCTCCTTCTTGAAAACACGCTATCCTGGATTTATTGATAGTATAATAGTTGTAATAGTAGTGTCAATTTCCTTTCGTATCTTGCAGTGGATGTGTACTGTGCTCCGTTGAAAACGTCAATAATGGCACGGTGGCATCAAAGAACAGATCACTCCACTTCACCAGGAATTATGCTGTGTTGTCAACCAGTTGTGCGATTTTAGACTACGAAGAACATTAAGTACCTAGATTGTATGTTTGTTAATGTCTCACATATTGGTGAGTTGCCAAGCTGTTGAACTGCTTCCATGCGAGTGATATTTTTACACTTGGCTCAAGTGTTGGGATCGAGGTCCACTTTGTGCTCTGCTCCCTTCTGTGTGTTCTTGGAATCATAGCTGCCTTGTGTTGTCCTTTCAGGCCCCCAAGAGAGCCCCTAATGCTTTTCTGTTTCAGAGAAAAGTGTGTGTAATGTGGACATTTATGTCTCTGTCTGTATTTATGTTTCAGTTCTTGTCATTTCTCTACATTTGTCTCAGAAATTGTAAGTAGTCAATGCTGGAATCAAATCAAACTGTCAGCGATACATTCATTAGTGATGCTATGAATTTTTCATGTTTTCTCTCGAAAATATGTGTGTGTGACCTTTTTGTTACCGTTTGTAGTTATGGTTTGGGCTTTGGAGGACATTAATAAGAAATTTCCTCAGTACACTTTCAGAGCTCACCAGTTTTCACAAGATTCAACATGGGCAAATGATACAACCCAAAGATCAATCCAAGGAGGAACAGAGCCCTAACAGCAGCAATTAAGTCACTTCTCTCTCTCTCTGTTTCTTTGTCTCCTGTCCAGATGGAAGAAGTAATAGCACGCATGCAGGATGAGAAAAATGGAATCCCCATCCGCACAGTGAAAAGCTTTCTAACTAAGATCCCCAGTGTTTTTTCAGGTAAGACTCTTAACAACCTCCGCTCCTCTCTTGCTGTCTGTCTTCCTTTGGCTCCCACCCACTAAGTACCCAACCAGCACTCCTTACTTGCCAAGCAAAACACTGAAAGCATTTACAGTTATCCCTTCTGCATTACATACCAGCAGTGCCAGAAAGTCAAGAGGAGCCACAGAGGTTATTAGACACATTGAAGTGATGGTTTAATAATGACAAAATTTGGAGTCACTGCCTCTGCAGCCGGTTTGAGATCCTTTCACAATAAAAGTTTTACTTATTTGGATCCAATTACAGTTTCAGGTTCATAGAAATTTAGAATTTCATTCCTAATCCAAAGCCCTCTAATTAAACAGCAAGATTTTGCTGCAGCTGCTTGTTCCTGTATATGGTGCACCAGTCTCCTACTAGCATTGCTTTTTTCCGCAGGGTATGAACCACCAGCAGTGCTAACAAAGCTTTACACTTGGCTTGTTACAACCAGTGTTGTGTTCCAGAACACAAATTAAAACAGAGCTTGCAGTCAGCAACAACATGTACATAGCTGTTGTGATGTTGTCCAATGTTTAGGATATGTAAGGATTATATTACCATACAGCATGGGTTTGTCACGTTTTATTCAATCTATTTTACTTCCAGTTACAATAGCTTATGCATTACTTGTACTTTATGGATGTATAGTTTAGTTTTTAGCCTTCTTTTTACCTTTATCTATTGTAAGGTTAAATAGCTGTATTCACGTATCACCTTTTGTCACAGTTGAGCACTTTTTGTGGTGAAACACTGCAGCTTTTGTATCCAACAATGCACAACTCTGATGTCAGTTCAGCTTGATTGCTACCGACTATTTTCATGAGAGGGCAGCTCACTTTGAGTTTAGCTTTGGAGATGACAGCATTGAGGCAGCGGTACTCTGTCGCACAGAGAGGCTTGTGGATATATGACATCTTCCAATAACGGATATTTAATAATCTTGTCCAGGAGCCTCTCTTTGATGATATCAGGTTCAAAGCCTCCTTCAGAGCTTTTTTCTTTCTAACCTAGGAGCCATATACCCTTCCATCAGCACCGGCCTCTCAACAGTGACATTCACATTGCTGTTGTTGGATATACTACAACCAACTGTATTACAGATACAACAAGTCTGAATATCCCATATGCAGGGTAGCTCCTGTTTAATAACTGTAGAGAGAAACAACTGCAGCTACACATTTTCTAATCACACAGACATGTTTCATTCCTCTCAGTCACACACCTATTTTCAGAGTAAAAATGATTGCAATGTCAAAGACTATGTCTTTCCTCAAGGGGATGAGGGAGACACTTTTCAAAAAGCTGATTGCATGTTTGTATGAGGGTGTGAATGTGCAATTATGCACATTAGAGTGAGGGCAAGATGTAGAAGGTTATGAGCTCGTTATGAATATTTCATTGTTTTTCTAAATGATATTTTAAGTGAGATAAATCATTATATTATACAAAAACATAATTATTCAATCAAATTTGTCTGGTGAATTACATTAATAGAGTAATGTTTCATTGTCAGTAATGTCACTCTAGTAGAATTTCTTTAAAATGCTATCATTCCCAGATTGTTTATTGCCAAAGTTTTGGGCTAAATCAAGAAGTAGTGACGTTCTTACATTGCTTAAGAATTGGGTGGAGTTCAATCAAAGTGGTGTTAATTGTCGTAATAGGAAATCCATTCAATTTAGCGAATGTTGAACTAAGATTTGACAAGAATTGCATCCAGAATTACCTTCAAAATCAATTCTAAACAAGAATTTGCCTTTAAATCCATCCTGCAGCAGCACTGCAGATATCACTGTTGAAATCGTAAACCTCTGAGCACATATTTTAATGAGGCTGATCGAGCTCAATACATGGATCAGGGCTAACACACATTTTCATAATCCATAAAATAGTAGAAATGGTGGATTTCTTTTCATTAAGAGTGGTTTTGAGAAAAAGGGAAAAAAAGCTGGCATATCTTGTACGTTAAGAAAGGAAATTACTGCATCCCGATTTGGTCCGCCAGGAAAACAAGCTCAATGTGAAGCCCATGGGAGAGGGTCGTCCAACCCTTATAAACTGGGGTGAGTCTTATATACCCTGAGAACAGAAACCAGCTGCTGCCAATTAGTGTGATGGCCCTTCAGCTCTGTCCAGTTTGCAGCTGACCTGCAACAATCAGATGCAACCACAATTTCATTCCTGCAGACAGAGGCCGCAGGGCTGTCACACTTTGATTATTGTGAATAGATATTATAGGAAACAATGATTACAAGTGGATGCATGTGACAGTGTAAACATATCTCCAAAAATGGCTCTCAGCAACCAATTTATTTGGGCGAGTTCAAGCGAACATTTATTCTGATGAAGAATGTACTCTGGGTTTCCCTTATTAATTACAACACTTGGGATAATCGTTTTGATAGAAATATAATCTGAGTAGTGTTGCATATGAGCAGAATTTGTAGGAAACGGAATTGCCTCACATCATCAACACATTTAATTCTCTTTAATCTTCTCAAACATTGTTGGTTAGTTAACTTATAAATAACTACAGCTTTCCATTTCATTTTTACTGCTGACGTTATGTTTATTTAATCAATTTCACTGTATTGTTTCCATGCTGTATCCTGATGCTATTTGCTACCTGAATGGCCCAAATTTTTCCACAGGGATCATTGATGTTTCATCTCATCACATTATGTTTACACTCCTGGTACACACACACACACAAACACACACACTCTCACCCTAATGTATGGGAAAGGTATTAATCAATTTGTAGAACAGCCTTGTCAGAGGATTACTTTACACAACTCGTTTAAACTCTCGTTGGTAGTGTGAAAATGAAGTTGTGTTAATTATGTTAATTCACTGAGCATCTCATCTACTTATGTGGGCCGAAGGAGATTCTGCGAAAGAGACAGTGACAGAAATATAGCATGATGGACAGACAGGCAGCCATGGGGAGTCTCACTGAAAGAATTCCCCCTCGTCTCCATTTTACACCTTTTTTTCTTGTCTTCTGAGGCTCTGGTCGCCACAGCACAGCCTCACCTGTCAGCATGACAGACAGTAATAATAGCTTGGAAAATATATTTAGCCAGAGCGCTAAAGTCACATGTGGTGGGGTGTGAAAATGCCGAGGGGCAGAGGGTGCTGTTATGTTTTCCTGAGATCTGAAAATGATTCAGTTGCACCCTCCAATGGGAAAGATAAATTGCAAAACAATATTTCCATTATGTTAACGTTGATGTCACCTCTTCCATTATGACAAAACTTGAAGTTGAACAGCGATTAAACAGCATCTACTGTAAGGAGTTTGGCTACAGACAATACATTGAAGTCCACTGACAATACAATACAGACTCATCTTCTTCTCCCTCTGAGCGCTTATTCTTCCCGCAGAATTCTATCTTATTATATAGTTTTAGAATCCTATGTTTTGAAATGCCCCATGGGATACTTTGATTTGAAACAATAGGGATCAAAAAATCATAACGCAAACCGTAATGTCTACGCAAAATGTGCTATTATGCGAAAGGATGCTTCATGATCGCAGTATTATTTGCTGTGTATCTATATATTAATTTACTGTAATATAGCCATGGGCGGGTGTCAGAAAAGGTAATAGATGGCCCATTACGCACCCACATGTTGCAAAAACAAAAGGAATTACTGTGTGCTCTAATGAGGGAAGCTGCAAGGGTTAAGGATGTCACTGTTTTTTGCTCATTTGCATCTATATGCACAAGGCTTTTCAGCACACTATGAATATCTCAGCTTGCACGTCAGTGATTCATACTCTGTATATGTGTGTGTGTGTGTGTGTGTGTGTGTGTGTGTATGTTCTTTCTCATTCCAGGTTCTGATATTGTACAGTGGATGATCAAGAATCTGGATATCGAAGATCAAGGTAATGGAAACATTGAGATCATTTATACTGATGCAGCTGTGTGGTGTAAAATTACACTTAATTAACACGATAGCGATATGCTGTAGTACAGTTTTATAGTTGTTAATTTAGCTGTGAGCATGGTGGTGGTGCCGAAATGAGACTGGTATGATATTCTGTTAGCTGGTTTTAAATTCCGCAGTTTAATTTTCCTTCACTTTTCTGCAGGTGCTTTGGAAACAGCAATTCTTATAATGACTAATTGTAGATTCCCTCATTATCTTTACTGTAGTTTTTTGTGATCTCAAAGTAAAACTAAACTGTCTTCAAGTTCTCATGTTGAAAACAGACAGACATTGAACAACATTAATTATTGTTAGTTGGAAAAAGGTAAAAAAAATAAAAAATAAAAATTATGCTTGTTTGCGTGCAAGAGATGAAAGCAGCATTAGTGAAACAGTCACATCTCAAAAGCCATATTTGAAGGTTAAAGCAGTTTAGCATAATCTGTCATGTTTATTCATTTGTTGTTATCAACAAAGGCAGCAGTATTTCTACACTCCCCAGACTTAAGAGCCTATTTTTTGTGCTTCATTTGTGCTAGTTTGTGCCATTAACATTTTCATTTGTTCCATTATAATTATCTAGATATTAAAGAATATTTTATAGGTCATTCTGAGATCGCCCAGGCCCCCCAAGCCCAAATCACCCCAAAATGGTTCTGTTTGTTTGTGCTGGTTTGTGCCGTTAAAAGTTTTGTTTGTGCTGTGCATTTTTTTTAGATATGAAAAGTAAAATTTTTGGCAAATACATCACCATCCCAACTATCATCAAAATGGTCCTGTTTGTGAGGGTGTACAGATATCATCTTTATACACTGTTGTGTATAAAGTCTGTATGTGCTGTGGTTAAGAGTATGTGTATTTACCAGCCTTTGTTTCTGCTTTGTTAAACGTTATATAAACTGCATTCTGACAGTGTCCTGTTTGATGATTCATTGCAGTATGTCCATATGTGTACATACATTTGCCTCTATGTATGTCAGAGGCATGTGCAGGGTACATGTTATGCAAATGAATTCTGCCCATGGGGACATTAAAGACTCTTTATATTCCTGGTTACCCAAAAGTGCACATGTTAAAATGCAGTAAATATGGAGACACTTGGAAAGCTGTAAAATTATATGCAGGCAGTAAGTAAACTTAAGGACTCAGTCAAGGTGTGATTATTCTTAAAAATCTGTAATCTGTGATTGGTGGTTATTTCTGACTCACAGGCATATCAGAAATGCATGTGATACATACAGATTTCCAAGAGGTTTGACTAATGTCCTAATTCCTGGATATATATCAGCCTGGCAAAATGTCTTTTTTAGTATTTTGGGATTTTCTGAAGCTGGATGAAACTGTATTTAGATTCATTTGTCGTGGATGTGTAGTTTTGTATGGTTTATATTTGTGTGTTTATGTGTGTGGGTGTCTGCTCCTGTGTGATTTATTATTCTGTACTCAGTTACTCAGTAGTGACATAATGAATTGTTCACTTAGCTGACTCATCAACTCCCAATTCCTTTGTGTGTTCTCTCATTTGTATGCAAGGATGTGCCAATGTTTATCTTTTTCTTAATTATGTGCATGTGTGTGGACATAATAGTGTGTGTTTTGTTTGCCTGTGTATACCCTGATGCTGTCTTTGGCTAGATCATATTTGAATGTATACATGTGTGAATTTGGTGTAATTATTCTCATAAGGAAATTAGAACACACTGATCCTTTGAGGCAGGGGTCTGCAACCTGTGGCTCCGGAGCCGCAGGCGGCTCTTTTGCCCATCCCTAGTGGCTCCCTGTAGCCTTGACAAAAAATGACTCTATATGGATATCAGCAACAGTTTCTTTTAACATTTTTCATTTATCATTGTTGTAAGTAATTCTTACATCCTTAGATTGCAAAAATGTGTAGCCTAAACACCAAATGAAAAAAAAGTTAAGTCTACCCTCACCGCCTTTTCCTATTAATTTTGCTGAACCTCATTAGCGGTGGCTGGCGTGGATGTATATATACTGTATATATATATATATATATATATAAATGGATAGTCTTGAATCTCCCTAACTATCAGCTCCAAATCCATTAAATGTAAAATAGTGGATGAAAATAAAGAATTTAATGGTGCATGGGCAGATTCTTGTGCTTTTAACACCAACACAGCTGACCAACTTGTACGCATGATCTACGGCGAGAAATTAGCAAACAACAAAAAAGGTTATATTTAAAAACATTTTGAGCATAAGTACACTGCATTTGCTGAAAAGTATCCGGCTGAGGATGAAAGAAAGAACGATTTCTGAATTGCTGTGGAAAGCAGAGCAGAGCAAATGTGCTTTTATGAATTGGATCAACTATCCAAACTCCTCACTGCTGCTAGTTTGGTGGCAGCTGAGGAGATAGTAAGGCATGGAAGGCCATTCACGGATGGTGAATACATGAAAGAGTCGTTCATTAAAATATCAGAGCATTTATTCTCAGCCTGCAGTCTTGTGTGAAGATCGAAGTTACATCTTACAACCCTGATATCAGTGACGTTCAGAGACTGAAATCGCATTAAACGAGTGAGAAATCTTTCCTTTAATATGCTATTATGTTGCAAAGACGTATCTGTTTTGGCAAGTTGTGATTTTGTTGATGAATTGAATGACCCTTTGCTGATATCGCTGTATTTTATGGTCAGGCCCCGGGGTTGATTGCTATATGTGGCTGAGGAAAATTACCTTGCAAATGAACTGGACTTCAGTCTGTCATTAAACTGGATCCAGCCTATTTTTTTACTTTTACTATTTTTAAGGCTATTAGGCTGCTTGATGTTTTATTTATTATCAAGTAGGCTATTTATAATTAAGTAGGCTACTTTTATCTTTTCTTCATTTGCACAAACACAAGGAGCACTCAAACTAGGCCTGAATAGCTCTTTATAGCTGTTTTATTTCAAAGTAGGTCTATACATGCCTGTTGGTAATTTAAAAAAAATGAATATTAATATATTTTTTATTTTTCCTTATTGCAGTTCTGTAATTTCATGAACGCAATAAAATATGGTATTATTGTATTGGAAATACAAAGTTAAAGTAATAAATAATAACTCCTCTGTCAGAAAAGTGAAAGTCAATTAATTTGATTCACAGCACAGTAGCAGCACATCTATTATATAAAGGCAGACGAGCACATATTCAGTGGAGGGGGCTTTTGAGGATATTTATTTTTTTATTTTCTGTTTTGCAAAACTGGTTATCATTCTATGGAGCAATCTCTGTAGTCCTAAATCCTATATTTCAACTCAATCCCATCCAAGAGTGTGAGTGGGTTTTTAATGATCTGAAGCCTGGTGTGTCTCTGGCGGGGCCAATTAAATGTATTATAATTAATTAATTAATTTTTTATTTACAGCGACGCTATGAACTCTTGCATGCAGCTTTACATTTTGTGCACCACGATCAATTATGATATGTTAATGTTAAGGTGGCAGTCTACAATTACGGAGTTATTCATTTTATTCCAGCCAGTTTTGCTGTACAGACAGATCAAAACAAAACACATCAAAACTAAAACACTAAATAAATAGTCAGGTACACGTGCGCATACAACAGCCCTAAATACGTCAATGCAAACTGTCAGTGAGTCAGACAATCCATCAAACCAATAATTGAGTTTTAACTGGTGTGACATTAGGAGCAAAATGCATGGAAAATGGCCTACACTATTGAATAGAAAAAACATGGAACCATAAAAATAGATGATCCCTGTTGGACACGTCAAACCACACACGCACAAATGGCTCTTTGAAAAGCTATTTGGTCTACAAAGAACCATAATAAAATCAAAGAACTACTATAACTATGTAGTGGATGTTTCCCATGGGATAGTAAAAGGCTTCTTACTCCTAAAGTAGTCATATGTTAGATCATGTGCCAAGGTGAGCAGGCATGCGCATTATTTGAAATATACTGTATTTTACATGCAAAAATGATTTTTGTATTTGGTATTTCTGACAACCTGCAGCACTTCGGCCATCTATGGAAGTGGTGTGACAACCACTACATATCTAGCAGTCTCTTGATCAGTGCAAATCTTCCAATTAACACTGAAAAGTACTGTGACACTGTGACAAACACAAACTTGTTTCACTTTTCTTTAGAAAGAACCCAGAGGGGAGAATAGTCTCACTCTAGTTGGCAGTGCTCCAAGCCGCTGTGTTCTGGCAACGAGCTGGTAATATGATGAAATCAAAGCCTATTTCCCCCCTGGACTCTAAGGCTGGCCTTTCTTGACAAGTTGACTAATTTCAATCCAAGGTTCATTGTGCTATATTGCTTATAGAATTAATGTCTGCAGTATGTTAAATGGAAACCAGGTGCTCCCCTGCCACAATGAATTGATCTTTATAGACTCTTCCTGTTGCAGCAACAACAACAAAACAATCTATTATTTAGTCCATCATATTAGACTGATTATCCTTCCATCCTTTTTCAATAGCACTTAACCTGTTTAGGCTTGAGGTAGTTTTTGTATTCCTTATCAATCAACTGCATTACAGTACATTTCATAACTGATGTAAGATAACAGATACTGCCCATTACATAATAATTTATCCTGAGAGTTAACTTTTGTTGGATGATCGTTTCAGTTTTAAAGACCATCAGAAAGTCAATACTTGCCTGGCAATGATATTCCACCAGCAATGTTAGCAATTTGTTCATAAAAAAAGACATTTTGATAAATAAGTACAGTGCTTGAGTGACGGCAGTCATTATTTATGGAATGGATTGGTTTGCGCAAAATAGGTCAGCGTACTGACCACTGAGTCATTGCCAATTAAATGAATCATGCTGCTATAGCGCCAGCTACAGGAGAATCTGGGTTTGTGGCAGTTTAGGCTCAAACAGGACCTCAACCTCCTTGGTGGAGATCTGTGACAATATAGGGTGCAAATTCAAAATGAATCTTCAGCATGAACAATGTGAAAAATACTAAATGTCATTTTTCATATATTCACTCTACTTCCAACTAGCAGTAATCATGTGGAGTTTGAGAGTGGAATATATATATATATATTAGTGGAATATATATATATATATATTACTCAATATTTGACGCTCTGTTCTTGCACTTAACATACAAAATTAATTGTAAGAAAATTTTGTATGATTTTGAGTTGTACAGCATAACACATAAGTATCATTATAGGAGGCAATGCAGTGGATACAAAGAGGCAAAGGTGTGTTTATGAGTAAACCTGTCTTAAATACTTGATGAGTCATAATTTATTAATGAATATAGCAAAGTCTCCCACACACAGAAAAGCACTGTGACCTCTCACGACCATGTCACTCACCACACCGGGAAACAAAACAACCTGTATTTATCCATATGCCTCTCACACACAGAGAGACAGACAGAGGGAGAGGGAGACGGGGAGAGAGAGAGAGATGCTTGAGTTATCAACATTTCAATAAAGGAATAATAATAAAAGAATGCACAAATAATTATGTATTTCTATTAATGTACTTTCAGAAAAGTCATCATGCTCTTTTAACATTAATTACGTGCAATAAACATTGCATGTTAGTAAGTAGTCCACTATGTCCAATTGTTATGAATTTTACTTTCATATCAAAAAAATTTTTTTTTCCATTCTTTTAGTGGTTCTCATTTGAATTTACTAATTTTATTTATCTTGGTATACGCTTTATTTGATTTATTAAATTTGTTTTACTGATTAAGACCTTTCTTTTATCCAGGCTGTTGAAAATGTGCGATATCATATTTCATACACTCTTCTGAATTGATAAGTGTGAAAAAAAATGCACCTTTTATGAACAAATGTATCCTTCAAAGCTGAAAACTGACATTTTTCTCTGGTTTTCTGGTTTCCCCCAGTGGAGGCTCTTCACTTAGGGACTCTGATGGCAGCACATGGCTACTTCTTCCCCATCTCAGACCACGTCCTCACTCTCAAAGACGATGGCACTTTCTATAGGTTTCAGGTAACAATCTAAATGTGTTTAGTCACAAAGTATTTGATGTTACAAACTTTAAAGAGCATTAGCACCATTATTATGTGGTCCACATTTTGGTCAATTTATGTCTCCTAAATCAAGTGATATATAGTTTATTGAATATTGAAGAAGTAAGCTTATATAAAACATAAAATATATTATACATATATATACAATATATGTAAATACATACAGAGATATTATATATCTTCATTTTGTATTTGAACCAAAGCTTACATGTAGACAAATGGGAAAGGCATATTATTTTTTCAAAATTAAACTCATTTGAATCTAATTAGTTTTGAACAGAGTGCATCAATTTGTGTCAGCTGGAGTAGGTACACATGGCATTACAGGCCAGAGAAGATTGAGAAAGCGCATTTTGGTCTATGTCTCATGATATTCTTGTGTTTGGTTTTCTTTTGCCTTGGAATTCTTAGATTTCAATGAAAAACAAACAAACACCATTCTGAATGTCGATAGCGGGATTGACAGCTCCAGTGATTTTCCACCCAGTGAACTCCCCCGAGTGCACTGCATAGAAATAACCAAAGGAAATCAATGCCCAAGGCTGATTGTGATTGTAGCAGGCTTCACTTTGCTCTTTATGTCTAATCTGTTCTTATCTGAAACCAGTAGATATAACAGCACTCAAAGAGGCTCAAGCTTAATGCTCACTGGTGCTCTGTAATCACTGAAAAGAGCTTGTGATTTATATATTATGACAAAACTATTAGACAGATTTTTTATAAATGGCAGTAGACACACCTTGATTCACTACACCTAGGTAAAAGCAATATATTTTCTTCCTCTTTATTAATGATGCTGAAAATGGTTTCTCTTCAGACCCCATACTTTTGGCCATCAAACTGCTGGGAACCAGAAAACACAGACTATGGTGAGCATTCTTTCTTCAAAAATAGTATGATCTACAGATGCTGATGATGCACAATATATGTGCAGAACATAAATCACAGTTGTCCAGTAGGTATGGTATTATTTTTTATCTAAACAATTACGAAACTAAAAGTAATGCAGCTACAGCAGGTAGAAAAAAAAAAATGTTTTACTCTTATCGACTTATTTTTACTTTACTATTTTGGCCCATTTGCATAGATTCTTTTTATCACAGTATTGCATGTCTGTGAGGATTCTCAGTTATCCAGGTCATGGTTATCCAGAGAGGGTTGAATTGAAAGCAAATCGACCTGGTTGCAGCTGAAGACATTTGCCTCTCATGACACCACTTGGTTTGTTAGTGCACCTGGCTTTTGTAACAACAGCTGTTGGAGTCATCTGAGGCCAAGTATAAGTGATAGTCAGAGTTGTCGCATGTCAGTGGTTGTGAAGTATCCAAGGAATTTCTATGCGACCTCATTGCTTATGTATCTCATATGGAGAAGCTGAAAATCGCAAGGAAACAACTGCTATATGACAACACCCTGAACAACAGAACCAACCTCAGCCCAGACCAGATTTGCAAACTGCTGGACCTTTTTCTGAACACCACATGTTATCAGAGCAACTAGTGGCTCTACAGACAAAAGCATGGCTGTGTCATGGGCTCATCTGTAGCCAAACTCTACTGCAGAAGTACAAAGCAGAGCCCTGTACAGAGCTATTGGCTTAGATATGTGGATGTTGCATGGGTCCAAATGAAAACCTGGCAAGTGTGAGTATTCATGGAACACATTACCGCAGTGGACAGTAACATCAAGTTCACAGGAACTTGATGTTGTTCAGGAACAATAGCTTGGCTTTTTTTAAATGTGCCGTACAAGAGGACAGGAGCCTCCACATTGGAGTATTCAGGAAAGCCGCACACACAGACTTACTTTTGATTGGACTCTCACCATCCACCGGAACATAAGCCAGAGGTTATCAGGAACCTGCACACCATGCTGATAGAATGCCCAGGTGCAAGAGACCGAACACAAACACTTCAAGGATGCACTTAAAGCTTGCGGACACCCCCACTAGACCTTTGTGAAAACAGCCACAAGATCCAGCAGGAAACAACAACCCTCTGGGTGGTGAAGAAAAGAAGAATAAATGCAAGACACTTGCCATCCCATACGTGTCTGGACTATCTGAGAGACTCAGGAGGAATTTCAACATTGCATTCCTGTATTTTTCAAACCAGCAACAAATTGAAAAATCAGAAAACACAAGAAAAGCAGTCTAATGTATGCAGTCCAATGCATGGCTCAACTCAGGAGAGTCAACTCCTCAGGTCAGGACTCAGCAGATCAACTCCACCGGAAAGATATGGGATACTCTATCAAGGACTACAACATATTTTGGATAGGGCGGACAGATGATTTGAAAGTAGAGTGAAGGAGACAATCTAGGTCAAAGAAGAGAAGCCAGCAAACAGAGGAGGAGGTCTACGACACCACTTATTGTCCACATTCAATGTTGTCCTTTCCTCCCTTCCCAGGAGACTTAACAACAATTCACATTTGGCCTTGGACGACTCCAACAACTATAGTTACAGCAGCCAGGAGCCCTAACAAACCATGTAGCATCATGACCTTGATAACGACCCCACAGAAAATACCGGCAACTCCCAGGCAGTCAGAACTGAACAGGCCCCTTAGATGAGAGGTGAAACGTCTTTGACCGAACCCAGTTGCTCTCAATTCAACCCTCTTTGCACAGCATTGCATAATGTGTATGTCTTACTGCTACACAATACTTGATGTATGTTTCTATTTGTATGAATTATGAGAAAGATATGCTTTTATATATTGTATGGTAAATTTAGCATCAGAATGTGTCAAGAGTCTACGTAGCAAACTACAGCAATTACATAATTATAGTAAAACAAATGGTGCTATACTTCCCCTTGAAGTTGTGGTGTAACATGTCGCCAAACTAAAGTACTTCAACAAATAATACTTGAGTCCAGAATATGAGGAAATAAGGGTAGTTAAGAATCGCACCTCAATTTATATAAAATAGTGTTAGGGTTAGGGTTAAGTGCTTTCAGTGAATTTCTCTAGCTATGCAGGTCTTTAATTTGTTGTTTTGAGTTGTAGGAGAGGAAAAGGATAATGTGCACTGTGGGAATCATCCTGAGAGACTTAACTGTCTCAGACATAGCAACGGCTCCAAGTGAATGACGCGGCTTAATGAAAATAGGCTATTGGCATAATGAAGCTTTGTGTGACGTGGTCAGGTAACTAAAAGATGAAGCAATGACGATAGTAGAGGAAAACATTAAAAAGTCAGGCTTGGGCGTGCATAGACACAGAGCACAGTGACAGATGTTCACACACAGACACCCATACAATGAACAGTCTATGAGTATTGTGGTTTGCAGTTTAAATGAGCAGTTATGTGGATTAAATAAGTAAACTCAGGGCCATTTACTTCTCTCTCTCTATATTTCTCAGCTGTTTACCTCTGCAAAAGAACAATGCAAAATAAAGCACGTCTGGAACTTGCAGACTATGAAGCGGTAAGTGAGGATGAGGCCTCTCTGTTCCTAAAATATCTTGTCTGTTTTGTCCCTGTGTTGGCACCCTGTCAGCACTTGCTCTATGTTTTGACTTTTGTTCATGCTGAGACCAAGTACATTTGTTTTTCCATGTATTGCTTCATCATGTGTACTTTATTCACCAAAGCTAAAAATTGAATCCTGCAGTTAGCTATACTGTGTCTTTGTTTGAGTCTAGGATCATTAAAGATGATGTCCAACAGTGCACTGCACACATGAAAATCTATCCAAAGCCTCCAAAAAGCCTTTCTTTGTTTATTTTTATTTGCAGGAGAGCTTAGCAAGGCTACAGAGAGCATTCGCCAGGAAATGGGAGTTCATTTTTATGCAAGCAGAAGCACAAGCAAAGTAGGTTTCTACTGTATACAAATCACACACACATTTAGCATGTATGAGCGAGTCTTCGTAGTACCTCATTATCACATGAACAAATGTACCATTTACTTTGACTTCCCTGTCATTTTCTACACACAGCTTCACAGATGAGCTGTCCATTTAATATGTGGTGGAAAAAACTGGATCACGAGTGATAGAATGAGATGACAGTAAATGCATGAAAATTGTTCTGAAGGCTTTGAATTATTATTATTTTTCTTCAGAGTGGACAAGAAAAGAGACAAAATTGAGAGGAAGATTCTCGATAGTCAGGAAAGAGCATTCTGGGATGTGCACAGACCCGTGGTGAGTAAACGCTGCTGTCATCTGTTTTGTCATTGTTGTCACTTATTTCACTGCTGTGATTATCAGACTAATCCTCGCATTTTTTTGAGAAGTGAATAACACTGAAACAATTTCACTCCCAACACTTCTTCACAGAAGAAATTAAAAAAGAAACGGAAAACACAATCAGCACTCATACCTCTGCCAGGACTGCCCATCCCTCTAAATGTATTATTATATGTTCAATAAGGAAATGTTAAGAATTCTACAATAGAATTTCCCTCTGGACCTGACACCAAAATGCACATCCTAGTTCTTGAAAAACATTTAAATAGTTTCTGGTAATATTTTTGACGTGTGTAAACATTCAAGTGAGCCGTATCCATGGCAACAGGCTAAAGGCCTTTTAACATCATCATGTCTCTTTAGTGCTACCTCATAAAACTCAGCAGAATTATATGTGTATCATCTGTGTTTCGTTGTAAATGCACAATATTCTATGGCTGCTTATGATTAACGGGCTATGTCTGAACTTGGCAAATTGTTAAAAGAAAAAGTATGAAATGTTAGAAAGTAAAGTTTTTGACCAAATTATCAAACCTTACACAAAATATTCCCTATTTCAAGATATCCTACAAACAAAGAGAGACAAACCATATACTTGGAAGTATTTCAATAGATTATTTATCCACTCTGCTGAAATTTGATCTATTACACAAATTCTACAAAGCAATTGAGATATAAGAAGCTCAAGAAATATATTTTGTATTACTAACAACTTTTATTCTATTTTTATATGTCCCCTATATGTATGTGATTCCTGTGAAATGTGATTAGCACAGAGGACTGAACACAAATCCTCTGCTACACACAAGACATGCCGCATCGATAACTGTCAGAACAAATCAGTCTCACTGGTGCTCTTTACCTCGTTTATACATTTCACCCTTGCATTAGCATTTACGTTTCCCCCTGAGGTTAAAGGGTCTCTCCTCTGCCGGGTTTCGCTGAAAGCCACTGCTTCATGCTTAATTGGAAAATAATAAGTTCAATTTATGTGTCCTCGGAGCAACATAATCAATATTAATTCAAATTTCACAGCAATGCCGTCAAGCCCTGTTCTTCTCGAGGAGACCTAGATTAGATCACTTGTTCAATCAGGCAGAATTTGCACACTCAGAGTTGATTTCCCGATGGTTTACTTGTTTTGCTAGAATTGGCGCATTCCATGTTTAATTAAGCAGCCTATGACACAATATCCTGGAGGCTCAACGGAATCATTTTACACCCTAGCTACATGTATTGGGTTTGATGTACTGAAACTGGTATAATGGAGGAGACATTGCACCTCCTGTTTGTGGCATCATCCCAGAGGATGAAGCATAACATGGAGGAGGCCTAAACAATTAAATAGGAATATAATTTCACAGTTTTTCTCCTTGCTCTTCTCTAAGCCTGGATGTGTGAATACCACAGAAGTTGACATAAAGAAGTCTTCCAGAATGAAAAACCCACACAAAACCAGAAAGGTAAAATTTATCTTGCTGCTCTAGCCATGAACTCAGGAGATTATTGCTTGTTATGGTGCAGTTGAGTGAATCTATATATAGTCTTATTTGTATCATTATGCTATTTTTCTCTCAGTCTGTGTATGGGCTGCAGAATGACATCCGTACCCACAGCCCTACCCACACTCCAGCCCCAGAGGCCAAGCAGCCCACAGAGGAGGAACTGCAGGAACAGGTTAGAACTACAGTTGCCAATCATCAGTTTAATGTAATATTTAGACATCTCATGAATGGGAGGATCAACATCAATTTCTAATTAAGAACAGCGATTGGCTCTGTAAACCAAAAGGCTAGGTTATGTATAAAGATGAAATTGTTATGTTTAGGTTTCATTCCTCCACCCAGAAGAATATCCCTTATCCCTGTGTTAGCTAACTTTACCACAACGAGTGGTAACAGATGAACATGGTTTGGTCAATTACACCTCCCAATAAAATTCTTTTCTTTTCTTTTTTTTTTAACAAGTGATATTTTGTTGGTTAACAATACAACCAACATTCATACCATTTTTGGAATTGTTGGAAGGCTCCCCTAATGAGCTTGGCTAGCTGTTTCCCCTCCTTCCAGTATGTGAGCTAAGCTTGACTAATCACATCTCTATGATATCTCTGGACTGAATTCCCAGCAATGGAATTGACATTGATTCTCTCATATTACTCTCCCAGTAAATGAGCATTATCCTTACATATCAGCACATTCCTTCAAAATAAAGCTGACACTAAGACTAAAATAACCTTTACTTTGCCTTTAATCTTGTCTCTTATAGTTAGATCATTTTTGTCATTTAATATGTTACATACAGTATATGACAGATACATTACCATTTATAACTAATTCTGGACGTCATAGTGATTAATGATGGATGTAGTTGGTATATACTGTATTCAAATTATGCCAGCAGCTGTCCTTCAAAACCGCGGTGACATCTGCTAATTGTCCCTTGCTATGGTTTCAGATCACCTTTTGGCAATTGCAATTAGACAGGCATCGACTGAAAATGTCCAAAGTGGCAGAGAGGTGAGCAATCGTCTTTATGTCTTTATTCAGTTTAACCATCGATCTGTTTATTGAGCCTTTAAACAGCCTAACATGACGTGGAATCAAGAGTTCCACCAACCTTCAGCAGTGCTAGGGCACAAACAATGCCTTCAGTAGGTTCCAGTGTTGATGCTGCCAGATATTAGAGGGCACACACCCAAGTGTCGGTTTGTCATTTCCTTCACAGGAAAATAAGTTGTGCATTCAGCAGAGACGTCTTGAGCTTTTTGTCCAAACATTAATCTCCTCTCCTTAGACTATCTTTCATTTGATTTACGAGTAAAACACCTATATATTATATACGTTCCCTCTCAACCATCAAAGATCCCGGACATGAACATTTACTTAGAAGACAACTCCATAATGAGCAATTCAGCAGAATTGAGGCATTCTATGGTCAATTATTTTTTCATTTAATTATGACTGAGCTTGATAATAGACCGGCCATCCGGGCAACTAGTGTTTGTTGCCATTTCCCATCACCTAGCTGCTTTATAACAATACACTTAGCCTTGCCAACAGTTTGCCAGCATTCCTATTGTTACATGGAATATGCAATTTTACTTTATCCCTAAACAGACTGCTGCTATGTAGCGTGCTAATAGAATTGATTCTGCTGCCATTGTTTACACCGCAGTGCAGTATTAGGGTAGTGCAGAGTAATGGTAATGGGGCTATTTTTCACTTGTAATTGGGAAGAAATTTATTGATAATTAATATACTGTGTGGAATATAATTAGCAGGATATCGATGTCAGCAGGTGACTGTATACAGTTTCCCCTAACTTAGAATTATAGAATCTGATTTGTTGCCATGTGTGGCCTATGTTTTTGTCTCCTCATAAACAGTTTGCTGGGCTACACAGAGCAGTACGTTGAATATGACCCTTTCCTCACGCCACAAGATCCATCCAACCCCTGGATCTCAGATGACACCTCACTCTGGGAGCTTGAGGCCAGGTGTGTAGATATCTTTGTGTGTTTGTGACAAAATACTTTTTTGCGTTATAAATTGGGAATTAAAGATATGACTGATATGTGCAATTTGTTGCAAACATGCAAAATAAGTTCTTGTGTTGCATTTGCGTATCCTCCCACAGTAAGGAGCCAGGCCAGCAGAGGGTAAAGAGGTGGGCGTTTGGCATTGATGAGGTTCTGAAAGATCCCGTGGGGCGAGAACAGTTCCTCAAGTTCCTGGAATCTGAGTTCAGCTCAGAGAATCTCAGGTAAGGGATGAAAGGCATGTGGGATAAATATTACACGTTTTAACTTAAAAACCAAAGCTCTGACTGGGTCTGGGCCTTTAATTGTCATTAGAATTATTTAAAGACAGTTGTCAGGGAAGAACAGGTATTGGTGTGCATCATTTAAAACCTTGATATCTATTTATAGTACGTAGATAGATTATATATTTGGATTTTCCTAGCTGTTCCAGAGCTGTTGTTTGTGGATTATAGGTTCTGGCTGGCAGTCCAGGAACTGAAGAAACGTCCTATCAGAGAAGTTCCAAGTCGGGTTCAGGAGATTTGGCAGGAGTTTCTGGCTCCTGGAGCGCCTAGTGCTATCAATGTGGATTCTAAGAGTTACGACAAAACTACCCAGAATGTTAAAGACCCAGGACGCTATGCCTTTGAAGACGCACAGGTCTGACGTGCATACACATCACCAAAATAACTTAACAATATCCATGTGAACAATTTATTGTATAGTTTTAAATTGTCGCAACATTTTTTCTGCTCATTTCTTCATACAACAGGAACACATCTATAAGCTGATGAAGAGTGATTCTTACAGTCGCTTCATCCGTTCCAGTGCCTACCAGGAGCTATTACAGGCCAAGAAAAAGGTAATGAACATGCACTGTAGGTTACAAGACTGCACCCTATGTGACCAGAAAAAATATCAACCTTTGACCCTTCAACAGCTGCCACATGTTGCAGCAGTGACTGGAGAAAAGGGAACTGTAGTGATGCAATAACAAAAAGGCCCAACGATATGAAGAGAAACTCTATTGTCATTACTTGGCATGGATCGTCTATAATACATTTTTTTAGATCACACTCCGCACCCAATCTCGCTGCTCCATTGATATACAAATTAAGAGAGGAAATGGAGTTGCTGGAACATGCACCTACCTATGCAGGGATAGATATGCAAATGAAAATGCAAGGTTCTGACATACTATTTTTCTGATTCCTGAACCTGCACTCAGTAGTACCAGGGGTCAGTGATGTGGATGTTACATGTTACGTACATTCCTCTTACAGAAATGCTTCCAAACCTGTTATACACTTTGAAAATAGACATGCGTTTCCTGTGTTGCCATCTCAATTCAATTATGCTTTTATTGTTAACACATTTGCTATTTGCTATCATTCTAATAGCTATAGATTGTTTGAGTGTGACCGAAACACTAACTGCCATGCAATTATTTAAACCCAATGATATGAGATCTTATGATGACCTGTGCTATCTGAAAACAGCAAAAACCTTGATTACAATACTCTTTTCTCAACTCAGTTTTTATGATGAAATTAATTGCTGAGCATGTTGGAGCTCATTGGAATCCTTTAAAAAACTTAAAAATACTTACAGTTCTAATAAGAAAGGGTGCAGTTACAGCAGAAGCGGATAAAACCTTGATATTTCCAGGATGTCCTTCAAAAGGGAATGGAACTAAGGTCTCCTCTCATGCAGTCGAGACAGTGCAGTGTCCATGCCTGGGCTCCCAGGAAGCTAGCTCACCAATTAAGAATCCAAAAACACCAATTAATGCATTGTCCATCATTTACTGATTGTCAATATGAAAACAGTACAGTATTAGTGGTTATACTCACTCAAAATCTCAGTGTACAAAGGATTTTTCCGCAAAAAGGTTTCTTTGTTCCCAGCCAGTCCTGATAGCATGCTAACTAGCCTTCTGCTATCAACTGAGTCACTGCCACCCCATTGGGATTAGTGCCACACCAATTAGCAGGTAAAATGTCACTTTAACATCATTTTTCACAACTCAAAGGGCAATTACAGAATCAGGAGACTAGCATTAACCCTGCTTACTCTCACTTAACCAACAGAAATTTGTAGAGGGTTAGTTATAAGGGTACAAAATACTACTTCTCCTTATATTAATCAGTGTAACTGTCTTTCGTTTCGTCCTGATCTCGCAGCCTTGTTCTTAAAGTCCCGCCCATGTACAAATATGATAGGTCAGTCCCGCAGTAGACATTATCATTGGCCCATATAAATTGACTGACAGGTGACTAAGCAAATCATACCAAATATACCAATTATCCACTCTGTTGACGATAGGAATGAAAATATGGCAATAATATCTTCTAACGAAGAGTCTTATGTTACCCTAGCCATATAGTGTATAAATTTAACGAACTCATCAATTACCAGCCTTATTCTTTATGACTAAATAAACACTTGAAACAACAAGAATATATTAACAGCATAGTGCAATATAACGCAAACAAGATGACAATCAAAATGACACTTACGTGCAATCTCAACATGCAAAGGGTACAGTGAGCTTTATGGTTTCTCTCAATGGTGAAATGTATTGTGGTTTGGAAATAATTTATCACTAGTTATCAAATTGTCGATCTTTTATGTGTCCGATCCCTTCAACATCTGCATTGTAAAATATGATTTTGCTTTTGTCTCCACAGAAAAGTAAGAACTTGTTCTGAAGGTTGGTCATTTCCAGGTAATTTCCAGTTCATAATATTTTGTCAGCGAATGACAATCTAATCATTTTTAACCTTATTCAGTTCTGTAAATTAAAGTGTGTATGCTTTCTTATTCTGGCATCTTCTCTTGTTCTCTCTTCCACCCACCTGTTCTACCTCTCTCTATTCTTAGTGCAGGGGAAACCACTAGCAACCAAGAGGCTGACCAGTTGTTGTGCCATCATGCTAACATCAATGCCATCTCTCTCTCTGGGGACACGGAGGGGGCAACCATCTCATCTCTTCGTCATCATCGTCCGTTCATCTACTCTTGGCTCGGCAAAATGATGAGCCTGGCTGTCTGTTTGTCTGTTGTCCACCAGATGTTGCATGTCCATGGAGGGGATGCTCCTACTTCTCTTGATATACATATTTCCAGTAATTTCAGAAAGGAGGCATTGTTGGACTTGCGAAGACACTGACAGACTGGAGAGATGAATAATGCCTATAATCCAATGTTCCAGTTCTTTCCATCGTAACAGCTGGATATGAGCCCCCTCTCTCACTTCCGGCTGAAACAAATGATGTCAGAGAGAAAAGAGGAAAAAACAAAGAAAAAAAATATAAATTAAACGACAGCTTAAACTGATAAATCTAACCAATGTCATCGCTGAGGTCACAGATACTTTGTCACGCTATGGGAGTGTTGTGCAGTATGCATATACAATATATATAAATATATATTATGATTATTATTACGACTATTTATTGTGCATTTATTTTTGCATTTCATCATTTTATTGCACTACAAGAATTAGCACATATGGTTTTCATTGCACTTGTAAAGTCACATTCAAAATGACAAAAATGCTGTCTCCTGTCTTATGTAGAACATAATTCTTTGTTATTCTCTCCTGCATTTATTTTTATACCATATTTAAAGACACTTTTACTTAAGATGTAATATTAAAGTTGGCCCTCTATCTGTTACTATGTCATGGCCTCCAATTTTGTCTAAACTTCCAGACACCTTCACTATTCCTATCCAAATAGGTGCAGTCTTCATTCCTCCATATTATAAGAATGTGTAAATGCATTTTTATTTTTCACCACTAGAGGGTGATAAATTATTTCCCTTCTCTTGAGCTCCTCAATGCCGATCAGCAAACAGCAACAGGGTGCAGTGCAGACAAATGAAGTCTTGTCATGGGAAAGTGTCATCATGCCCTGGTCTGTTAAATGGCTTATTGTTCAGTCACTGAGGTTTTCCACAGCCTGTTGACATTCCAGTGCTTTGATGGTGGAAGTGACAGTGATTTTTAGTCTATGTGTCCAGCGGTCAGCTTAGTAAGACAAACATCAAACAGACAAACATTGTCTCAGTTGCATCAAGGAATGTGAGCTGTGGCATTTTCAAAGCATTCTGTCAGTGTGTGTAAATACATGTAATGATTTATAGATTGTGGATTTTGACTGATTGAAGGCTTTAACTGTCTGTGTTAAGGTCTGTAATGTCGTGGTTTCAATGCGGATGAGAAAGAACCAATTTGGACAGCATAGGGCTTTTGTACTGAATGATTGTTTTTACTTTAACTCATTCATGATGGCAAAAGTCAAGGACAGGAGCAGAGGGGAAAAGGGGAAAAGAGACAAAAATATTTCCTTGGTTCGACTCCTGATGGATAGGTTAAAAAAATATAAACAAATATGAGGAGGCAGACAGAGAGTGTGAGTGAGAGCGAGAGAGAGAGAAACACTGAGGTAAATGAAAAAAGTGAAGCCTGGTTTGATTCATACAATGACTAGGGCCAATAGGAAAAACCCTCCCAGTCTTGAGGAGGGAAGGGGGGGGTGGTAAGGATTCAAACCAAGACAGGCATTACAGTCAGACAAACCCACTCATAGACAGAGTACAGACAGCCTCCACAGCACTGAGATATTGGATCTCTTTGACGGAAACCTGGAGCTTCTGTCCAGAAAGTCAAGACAAAAAGTGGGAAAAAAAGGAAACAGAGGGAGACAGAGCAAGAAAACAAGAAAGAAAGAAAAACAACTAGTTCAGGAAGATGGAAAACTGATTGTGTCCAAGAATGTTTAACCTTTAGTGGGAACAAAGAGGACCACAGACAAGCTTTAGGATACTACAGATTATGTTGCCATGGAAACCAAAACCTGGAAGCGGACGCAAGGACCACTGAAGCTGGACAGCCTCCCCTGACTGCATCCTCGACACGTTCCAGTCCCATTGCACGTTGTGGCGAGAGGTACATAAAACACACTTATATGTTGGAATGTTCAAAATGATTTATCGGTTCTTGTCAGGTTTCACATTTTAATATAAATTTAATATTATTTCACCGTTTTTATAATTTGAATATGATTTTATCAAGAATCTGAGTCTGTCAGTGGAGTGAAACACTTTCTTGTATAATAGCTCTCGATACTTTGAAATGTCCAATATAAAACTGAACGATAATGTCATCTCTTTGAAGAAAATTAATCTCATAAACAAAAATAAAATTAATTGTGCAGTTGGACACACTTAACATCTTATAGTAAGGAAAGGGAGAAATTAAGTAAAGATCATTGTGGGTTGTAACAATTATATCAACTCCAATAAATTCAAATTCTATTCACATAAATCAGTGTCTTTGAGAGAAACGTATGACCACGAATCAGTCCATCTCCCAGTCACTAAACCTGGATCGATGTCATTCAAACAGCAGCAGTTGCATTGCACCCCCCAGCCCTCCCAGTGGGGTCGGGGTTTGATTCCCACCAGGGCCACCCATACTAAGAATACATGCCTTTAAGTTTCTGTCAGGTACTCTGGATAAAACAGTCAACCAAATTACTATAATCAGTGCCTGGGGGTTTCAGGGAATTAGTTTTGTGATTGAAGGAATTAGTAAGTGATGACAGCATGCTGCCATGAGACAATGTCCTTTTTTTGTAAATGTATATATAGAAAATCTGCATTTTGTGTCTTCTAAACAATCTCTTCTGCTCTCTTTTGTCTCTGTGTCTGATTCTGTATGCTCATTTGTGTGTCATTCCTGCATTAGTGTATAGTCATGTGTGTCCAAGTCTGCGTGCGCTTGTGTGTGTGTATGTGTGTGAGTGTGTTTCATTGTGTGTATGCTTGCGGTGAACGGCTGGGAGTTTGCCTTCTGATCCTTCTTACAGCTCTGGTGACTGCGCCACCTTGTACAGTCTGTGCTGATGTCAAAGAGGATTTAGAGCGTAGACACATTACAGTTTCTTTAGCAACAGTAAACACTTTATTCTAAGTTTCTAAAGACATGAAAATGCCATTCTTAACACATGAAGTTTAAACTTTTTCTCAGGACATTGATATACGACTTAAACCTAAGCAGAGCGGATTACACACAGGCCAAAGTAATACCGAATGCTGCTGCAACTGAAATCATAGCCTCAATGTGTATTTCACGGTAAAAACAGAAAGATATTCACCCGGCTTGTGTATAAATCTGCTTTTAGATGAATGAATGAAAAGAGTCAGATACAGCTCAGTGACACGGGGAGATGGAGTGAAGCAATGCAGTTATGGTACTTAAACCACGTAGTATCATATCATCTCTAATTATCCCTCATCCTCAAATGAAGTGCTTTATGAGGTGAGGGAGTTTCTTTACATTCGTCTAAGTACTTATCTTGGAAATCATATAATCTGGACTGCTAGTCATTATCAAGAAAGATTGTGGTAACAAATGGCTGCCCAAACTGCCTAAAGCAGCCTCCTGGCAATATTGGCTTTAGACACATTTTACACAGCAAAGTCTTTTCCCCTCCCCAACTGTTAATGAGCCAACAGTCGAGTGTAGTTTGGGAAAATACAATCCGCAAATGCAGATAATGACATGGTTCCTCTCTGTGTAATTGGCTCCAAGTGAAAACATTTCATTTACCTCTTTCCCTTTTTTTTTTCTCTCCCTCAACATCCCATGCATGCGTGTTTGCATGCATGCACGTGTGCGGTCATGCAGAGGTGTGTGCGTACGTGCGTGCTACCCCTGTGTGATTGAGGTTTGAGCTGCACGGTGAATTAAATGCAGTTCTACTGTAATTAACTGCACTTAGCAGTCTGTGTATGAGACTTTCTGACGCACCAATAATTGAGGCATCAGGTTTTGTTTGTTTTAACCTGCCTTTGAAGACACGCTGAGAAGATGTTTCGCATGTTTTAGCGGCGAGACTCGTGCGTACAAATTTGAATGTACTTGCAATGATTCTGAATTATTTTTTTTTAAATATCTGAAGTGGAGCGACAATGGAGTATTTCCCATTTCGCTGTCTAGTTTTAATTTCTCTTGGAGGTTTACAAAAGGAGCCACTGTTGTGCAGACATAACGCATTACGGTGAAGCATTACTGTGGTTTTCATAATGCCATTGTGAAAAACAAATCATAACTAGTTTCCACTGATGATAATAGTTGTTTTCAAAAATCCCTGTGTCTATCCCAGCAAACTCTGGTATTTGTTTCTGGTATTTTTAATTTCATTAGAGGTCTGAATTTTGGAACCAAGGTCTGCTACAGTTCAGTGAAGCGTATCCCTCAAGTATTTGTGGTTCGGGTGAAATAAAAAGCCGTGTGTGTGTGTTTGTGGACAATATTAGTTTTTAACCAGACAGAAAGGTCCGGTTTGGTTCTGTCTCAGCATTAACACACAAAACCACAGTCTCCTTCCATCTCCGGGACTCTGTGATAATTAGTGCGCAGCGAGATAGAGTGACAGGGTGGGGGTGGGGGAGGAATATTAAAAGGAAGCAGATTGAGATTTATACAGTTGTTAGATGAAGGCATAAACGTAAAGCCATGATGGATTCAGTTTTGTTTCCTGGTGAGTCATCTGTAGACTATCATTACCCCCCTGTCTCAAGCTCCATCATCCTTCCGTGCTGTTTCCTTCTATCTACTGATCCCAACCACCAAGCTCCAACCCAGCACCCACCCATCCACTTCAACGCCCCCCCACCCTAAAGCCCCTGAATCCCTGCCCCAAAACCGCAATTTGTCTTGCCTCAGAGATTGATGAGGATAGTTTGGCAGGGCCAGCATGCTCGTACTCACAGCGAGTTTGGGAGTGGAGAGGAGAGTGGGGCTGCTGACTGTAGGGGCTCATCTGTCATGCCCTATGTACACAGTCAGTCAGGTCATCCCTCCAAAGCCCCCAGAGCTTTGCAGGCTCTAACTCACTAGCTTGAGAGCACAGCGTCCGTCTCAGAAACGGATAAATAGCCGTGGAAACACAGACGCAACTTGCACACAGGAGCACAGCCTGCTCCCCTGACTGAGCGTTCATACATGTGGATCCATAGTAAGCAGGAAGAAGACGAGCAGCGAAAGAAAAATGAGACATGGCTGGACATGGAAGGTAGATCACAGGAAGATGGAGCGGGGTTAGGACTTTCTGATTCAGTGGGTGGTGGAAGGAATCACTGGGAGTTTTTTAGTCATTCTAACCGCTTATACTTTGTGTCTGTTATGGTTCTCAAGTATGTGTGTCGACAGAAATGTACAGCAGAAACACAAATGAACGAAATCGTTGTCAAAACAAAGTAATTTTAATATGAGTTGATTTCAAAACACTTTTGTCTTCTGGATATTCTAGCAAACCGCAACAATTTCAGCCAAGTTCTTGGTTGAAAGAGAAGAGTGTTTGAGTCTGATTGCTTGGCAGTCTGTACAAAATAAAAACACTTCCTTCCTATTCAGGTTTCATTCTCATGGAGATCTAATAAGTGTAAAAAGAAAAATGTGAAATTTTATTTTCTCTGTGCTCAGCTTTTCAAAAGCAAATCAGATTTACACCAAAAAATGTCCCAAGGAACATTTCCACTGCCAGCACATTTCAATGTCCTCCACACTACATAATGTTCTATAGCAGAAGAATACTTCAGTCTATCCACAATTCATGGTACATCTCTGTCGGATGTACTGCACAAACAGCTGCTGTCTAGCTTACAGCAAATGCTGCTGGGTGATATAGAGACTCGAGTGAGCAGTGCATAACTGGACAGAGCTGCCATGACCCCCAGGTCGAGGGCAGAAAAAAGGAGGCAAGAAAACAAAGTGGATTATGATAAAGTAATTTGTTCCATGTCAGAGTGAGTTCCAGGCACAGGAAAGGAAGAAAGAACATACAAATTTGCACAGCAAAGACGAGTCAGTGAGGAGGAGCAGCCAATGGCCTTGAGGCAGTTTGGTTCCCTGTCAGAATTTCTGACTTGATGTCATGCAATGCTTGTCAAGAGCAACATCTGCTGAAAAGATGCTTGAGTGATGGTCAAAAATGTACTGGCGCAAATATCGAACGCATACGTTCAAGACACATGCTCCGTCCCGACCGGCTGAGGAATCATTTCTTCAGATTGTGAGCTTAAATCAGACGACGCCGTGGCAGCACTGTGGCTATTATGGACACCGTGGGTCAGTCTCAGGTCACTGTGCTCCCCAGTACATCGCCAAATACTATAGGAGTGGACTCCCGAAGGGTACTGTAGAGTTCCCCAACTCTTCCCCTAATAACATGCAGATGGGCCTCTCTAATGCCTGTTTACATATCTGCGGCATAGTTCATGAGTAGAGTAAGCAAAGCCCTAATTATTTTACCCGGCGACGGGACCAATAAAATCAACTTCCCCTTCTCGTTATGGGTGTTTAAGTGTATCCTTTGATGGCAGGGATTTGTTTATTTTTGGAAGAGTTGCGTAGCCGAGAGGAAAGCAAATAGAAGTAATGACACAGAGATGCTGACAAATGGGGGCCCTGGTGATGGATTCATTTCCTCAATGATGCCTGGGAGGCAAGACTGCATGAGTGAAGGTTGTTCAACACAAAAGCGTTCACAAAATGGTAAACGTGACAGACAACATCACATGCTGTCTGAATGACAGCGTTAGATCAGCCTCGGGGCGCAGACCAACTATGCTCCATTTGGATTTATGTTAATATTTGTTTGAAGAACTGTCAAAGTTGAACGGTAACGCATACTGATGTGTATTTCTTGTTTTTCAGAATGTTGTGGAAAATCAGTCTCCCCGTCCTATTGGCCGGGGTGCTCTGCTTCACCGCCGAGACCAGAAAACTTCATCCCCAGGGCTCCATCCCATCCCCGTACAAGACCAAAGGGAACCTTTCCTCAGAACGCCATCACAAGCTACTGCAGCGGAAACCAGAGGTGTTATCCTCCAGCCGCGAGGCCCTGGTGGTGACGGAGCGCCGCTACCTCCGCAGAGACTGGTGTAAGACCCAACCCCTCCGCCAGACAGTCAGCGAGGAGGGCTGCCGCAGCCGCACTGTGGTCAATCGCTTTTGCTACGGCCAGTGCAACTCCTTCTACATCCCCCGCCATATGGGACCAAGTTCAGGCCACGGCCAAAACCGAGGCCAAGCCTCAGGCTCTGGGAGGAGGAATCACAACAAGGCTCAGGAGCCCTTCCAGTCCTGCTCCTTCTGCAGGCCACACCGCATCACACAGCTCACAGTGCAGCTGGACTGTCCAGACCTGCAGCCCCCATTCAGACACCGCAAAGTGCAGAGGGTCAAACAGTGCCGCTGTATGTCTGTGGACGTGAGCGGCCACGGGAAACTGTAAGGAGGAGAGACTTCACGTCGTGCGAGCGTGGACACGGGCAGAAATCCACAAACTTTGGACTGAGCTACTCTGCGTCATGTTGTGCACAGGACTCGTCCCACAATACAATGGCAGGAGATGAAACTGGTGTTCGAAACAATGGCAGAGAGACAGCCAGAAGCTGGCAAACTGAGGCTGTTGGACACTGATTATTGTGGACGTGCAAACACTGATGAAGCAGCCACTATGTTCTTTTCCTCATTGTTCCCTCTAGAAGTTAAAGTATTCCATAATTCATGATGACCTGACTGTTTCTGGGAGCCACTAGAATCCTTTCACTTGTGTTTGACAATAAAATGTAGAAATAATGTGAACACTTAAATTTACGTTGAAATTTAGAGGTGGATTTAAAATAATTAGTAAATACCAGCAATGTTTTCATCTACAGAAGAATTGACTAAGTGTATGATTGTAGGTTATTCTGGAACGCAAACACACACACACACACACACACAGTCAGAGCCATTGGCAATTATCTGCGTGGGCACAATACGGACTGTAAACATTTGCCACAAATATACTAGCCAGTAGAAAAAAAAATGTTGCATTAAGTGTAACAGAGGTGCAATGCAATATATATGTTTTTTATGTATGTGTGTAAGTACATATTTCAAATGTATATTAAATCTTTTACATATAAAACACAGCAGTGTTTAGAGTGCATGCCGTTCTTTCCCACTTCAACGTATAAAATTATGGTTTGGAAGGTGATGAAAATAATATACAGCAGAACTGATATAAAAACTTCATGTAAGTTCTTTTATTGAATAAATATATTTTTTCTTGGTCAAGGTTATTCAGTCAAAAACATATTCTTGGTATTGCACACGAGGGTCACACGGCATCGCCCTTTTGTTCCATTATGATATGGGACAGTGGGGCTCACACTCCAAAGGAAAAGTGGATATAATTTTGAATAATGCACACATTAATACTGACGCTGTATAAAATAATACAATAGCAGGTCCACGTGAGATTTTGCTACTCAGATATGTAGCTTGGCCCTTTTGGATAAAAAGCTTAACGTCTCAGACTGATGTCAAAGTGGATTTCACACCCTTGGGTTGACAGGTAGAGTAAATTTGAATGTTTCTAATACTGACTTACCATGTAATATTTCATTACACGTGATATTGGGCCGCTCCGTTAAGGCACTTGCTGTGCGACAGGCGATCTTTACCTGCCGTCTATGTGCTAAAACCACTGTGCTTTTCTTTGTAAAGAGCGAAGATCTTTAGAGGAAGTGTTCATCCTTTCCCGTATTTATCAACTTGGGAATTGGGCAAAAATGAACATAGGCCACAATTGGCTTAGAAAGTACTCAGAAAGTACTCACAAAGGCTTTTTATGACATGGCTACAGACTCCAGACGTAGATTTTCATTTTCTGGCAGAGGACTCATGAAATCGTTTTGGCTGCAGGATATCATTTGGCAGAATCTTTCCTGTGATTAAATGAGTACTATCAATTTGGCTTTAGATGTTTTTACTATCTGACGGAACTTTCAAACATAGCAATATCCACTTAATATCCCCTTTGGACCAACTCACAATAAACAACAGCTCAAAATCAATTGAAAGCAAATACAAGAAGCAAACTAATGTTGTAAAAATGACCGATGTGCGATGTCAGATTGTACAAACAGCGCTTGTGCAATATGCTTGGTGATGATGATGATGATGATGATGATGATTTTCCGTTCGCCTCTTCAGATCTTCTGGCCCAACTTGGCTTTCTGTGGAATAAATAATGGGTCAGAGTTATTTACAGCACTGGCAGCGCTGGCATTGATCTCGATACATTAGCAGCCAGGAGCCTTGTTTCTCTAACACCTTGACAAGTGTTTGGATGGGGAAGAGTCTGTAAGGTAAGGAGGTAATTAGCATTGATTTATGATGCATGAGGAGGGCAGGCACAGGTGGGCACAAAAATCAGAACATGCAGGAATAACTGAACAGATGAGAAATCAAACTGCAGCAGGAGGAACAGACTTACTATCCCAGCAGCATGTTTGGG
Source organism: Brotula barbata (assembly GCA_900303265.1). Classification (NCBI taxonomy): domain Eukaryota; kingdom Metazoa; phylum Chordata; class Actinopteri; order Ophidiiformes; family Ophidiidae; genus Brotula; species Brotula barbata. The sequence goes on along the minus strand of OMNV01015948.1, from coordinate 12,583 downwards.
TTTCACACTGTAGGAGGCCTTCTCCTTGGCCTGTTTGAAGCATTCCTCTGCCATTTTGACCCTTGAAAATGATCAGTAATAACAATTAGATTACATACGATCACAGCAACGTGTAGTTTGATATGACACGCGGACACAAAGACGGAATATTCTGCTGTTAGGATGCTGCACAAAGCATAATCTTAATGTATAATTTCAGGGCAAATTTCTAAGTCTAAGCCATAAAAATCAGTACCTGACCTGTACCTGACAAAAACTTGAATTGGGTATCAAGACTTGTAGTGTAAATATAGCCTGAGATAGTCTAAATATGGCCATGTGATATTTGGGGCACAATGGGCTCATTTGTCAAAGGCCACACTGAAATGAGTCACTGCGGTTTACTACTGCATGGAGTCCTTTGGCATTTATAATAACAAAACAATGGCCATGTTAGCGCTGTGACAGTGTGAACGTATACCAACCAACAGTCGTGTTTCAGACATGAACCTATTAACGGAGAACCGTGACAGCTTGGAGAGGATTAACGTGTATACTTCCACTGGAGTCTTTTAAATGGTAAAACCAGAGAAGGGAGGGCGAGGGCGAGACGGAGAGAGAGAGAGAGAGAACTGGGATGTTTGCCTGTGGCAAAGGGCAAAGGGTTAATGCTTTCAAATTTGTTTCTATTCTTTCCTACTGAATAAGCAAAGCCTGTGACATTTTGCTCCTCTTACAGATACATATCATGCTTCAGTCGTCATTTGGCATAATGGACCAATTTGCCTTTTGTTGACATGTACAATAGTATCTTTATAGTCATCAAACCACTGGAAGCTAACTGGACGCAGCGCGTGTTTTTTTCATTACTGGGGTGAAGAGAAAGATTTGGGTCGTTTCAACTTGGTTCCCTCCATGAATTTGAATGAATGCGATAGGATCTTCAATGAGCACGAAATGTACTGCAAGTTATTAATGGTTTCGGAAGTCACGCCTGGGGAAATTCTAATAGTAGAAACATTGGTGTATTTGTAATAAGATGTAAAACAGCAGAGCCTTCCCAAGGACACGGGGGACGCGGGGGGTGATCTGAAATCTAAAAGAAAACGCTTCATCATAATCTAATATTAGGCCAAAACAGAATGTGTCCTGTCAGGAGAAAGGATACTTAGGAAAAGAGGGAATTTTTATCTTCAAAACATATGCTCACCGTTCCTTTAACAGCAATTTGTTCTCCTTCTTCCACAGCTCTTTGAAGTCTGTGGAAAACTCATGCCAAATGGAGAAGAAAGTGTTGGGAGAAACCTCCTTCTCTCCTGCCTTGGGCTTAACCGAGAAGGACACGCTCAACTCCAAGAAGCTGGTGATAGAGAACCACAACATTACGACAAGACCCCAAGATTACAACACAAAATTCCAGAAACATAAACTCGTTATTGTGAAACCTGGAAGATTTAGAAAATATGCCAAACATGAAATGCTAATCGTGGACTTTTTGTACAGTGACAAGCAAAAACCTCAGAGTAATGGTGACTGTGCATTTGAGCGCTAAACGGTCAGCAATAAATGTAATTACAGTGACAAAGGCTGCACAGTGGTTTTTGTTTGCCCCGACAGATTAACTTCCAGGACTAAAATTAAACCCCTTAAGATTTCAGATATAGCATTATCACACACGTAAAGGCATATAGTTGTACAAATAGGGATATGTTTGAAAAGCTAAAGCCGTTTTCTTACCACCTTACAAAGCCTGTGTTCACATGATAAGGTGACATATTTTTCTCGCGTCCATTTTTTTTTGGTCAGGACTGTTCACATTCCCATCCCTGCAGCTGTCACCTACAGTATATCTGTCATGGGTGTGAACAAACATCTGTCCAGAACCTTCCTGCAATGTCACCCGAGTAACAACAGCACATGTCATATTCACGTGGAAATCCATCACTCTGCGCTCAACCATGCATTTTTTTTTTTGAGTGTGGATCAAATGGAAGCATCTCCAAAAATGTGAATGTGTGTTGGCCTTGGTTGTATTTTCTCTGGCTGTTGTCTTCCAGTAATGATGCACCTTTTCTTCCATTTTCTAGCAAATACTGACACTGACTGAGAGTTGATGTCAGGGATCATAAACTGAACACTGAAGCACAAATCTGATCTCACCGTCCTCAATGCGGACGCACGGCCAGAGAACGGATATGTAGGCGATCTAGCGAGCACATATGGAAGTGGCTGAAATCTGAGCTGGAAAAATTGGATTCTGGGGTCAGAAAAAATTCAAATTTGTGTCACATTCAGCCTGCAGTGTAAATGTAGCTGAGAGAATTAGTTCTAGGGGCGTATGTGTGTTTTGAAAAGACAGAAAAGGAAAATGCATGCAAGTGCTGTTGAATACAAGAAGAGGTGTGTGTGTGTGTGTGTGTGTGTGTGTGTGTGTGTGTGTGTGGCAGGAGGTGGCATAGGTTAAAGTGGTGAATGTGGCAGTGGATCAATACAGCGGACAGGTTGGGGTCTCTTTGTTTGGAGTGTGCTATAGGAACACATTCCTAGCCAGCAGTAACAGAAGCCTGGAGCCAAGGCTGTCTACTTTCTCTCCGCTTAGATAAACAAGACAGACACCGCACAGGGGGCCTCCCGTCTACCTAAGGCCTGGCATGATGGCCTGCACCCACCGTGTAACTGAAGTAACTGGGAGACCTAAATATTGACAAAGCAGCGCTGCAGCACTTCACGCCAGACAGAAAACATATCACATCAAACTATATATCCGATTCTATTATTCCGTGTTGTCTTCCCATCCTTTAACAACTACCGTCGGAGCTTAGATACCTGAGGAAAGACATAATATAAACCCGCATGATGGAATAGGAGTGACTGACATCATTTTTCAGGTGAAGCTACAAGCAAAAGTGAAAGATAAAGAAAGCTCTTACATCTTTTGAGTGTCTGCCAGCTGCTCCTCTTGTGTTTCCAGATCTTTTTTGGCTGCGAGGGGAAAGTAAGTTTTGATTAAAGAGCATACCTGTATTGTCTGCTGGTAAATATAGAATGACTTCGCCCGTGGCGTTATAAAACACATCTTTCACGTACGATGCAACACGAATATACGAGGGAATTCCACATGTCGTTACTTATATCAACAATTATCTTCAAGGTCAGCGATGTGCCACCAGGTTAGTGAGTGTTGGATTGTCTACTGTTACACAACTGACAAATGAACGCTGGAGATGTCGGACAAGTGGTTCTTTGTGCAGTGTTACCTCAAATGGAGACAGATGACTGAGTGTGTGCACGCATGTGTACACACAAACAGGGGGAAAGCAGTCAAAGAGGGAAAAAGGAGGTCGAAAAAAAAGAGCGAGGGGTACTGTGGTACACTTTATTCGACTTTTCAGGCAGGCTGCAGCACTTATCTCGGTGAGTCATCGAGAACATTTTGACTCTGTTATGAATTTTGATATAAGAGAACAGCAGGGAAATGTGACAGCCTTAATCAGGAAAATGCCAGAGGCGACGCTTCAGCAAATCTCTGCAAAAATCAGACGCTGTATTTCCAGATTTTCTCCAAAATATTACAGCGGCTCGGCCAGCAGCAGCGAGCTGTCTGGTCTGCATCTTCGGCGATCGCTGCGCTGCTGTGTATCTGTCAAAACGCTACATGAAACGTTCCCCGCTCGGCTTCTTAGTAACCTCAAGGCTGCTGCTGCCTTAAACTGTCAGATGATCAGAAATGACCTACAGCCTCTGTGTAACTCTCCAAGACGGACATGACAGTGGTGGATGGGATGGAGAGGCTTTCCTTGTGCACGTCTGTCCTCTGCTCTTATTCTGGGAATATCTGGTTGCTACATGTAATTGAAGCCAGAGCCACATCTAAAGATCTGGGACAAACCCAAGGGACCGGCACTATTCTTTACAATTCCACAGTGCTAAATCACTCTGCGGCGCGTAGCCCTGTCTCCCTGCTGATGGCTCATTAATAAATGATGACAAATCAGGAAAAAATAGGGATGGGATTTCCTAAAAGCGGCTCAATATCAAGATCGCGCTTTTTGCTATCGGCAAAGATAAAACCGGAGACCTTTTATTGTGGCGCTCAAATGGGAAAAACGTGAAAGCTGGAGCGATGTGAAACACTTACGAATACAAATATTCAAAAATCACCCAAGTGGATGAATTCATACAATTTGCAATTCTGACTATTCCCAGCTCCTTTCAAAGGCCCACTTTGGAGGAGACGATAATCCAACAGGACAGCTTTGTGTCCCTCAGTGAAACGTTATGATGTGATGATAAGGTAATTTAGTGATACAGAATTCCAAATTGACGTCGATCCTGTGGTTCAATATAATAAACGTCAAAATTGGAATTTATTTCAGCCAAATTGGCCCAATGTGCCGTCCTAGGGCTGTGGAGATGGGAGGGAGGTGTATGGCTTCACTCTTGCCAATCTATATGTCCATCAGAAACAGATTATCACGTGGCCAGTGCTCTCTAGCCAGTCACAGAGACTCCATCAAAGTCTTGCATGCATGAGAATTTGTGAAGCAAGCGGGGAAAATCGAGCTAGACCAAACAGCGGAGCTCCAACAAGTCCGCTCCCACTGTTATTCTGTGGTTAGTTTCATGGTCAGAAAATAAACAAAAGCGGTTTAAACTGTGGAGCCAGAAACAGTTTAACCCCGGGCTTTTTAGAAATTACAGAAATAACAAAAATAAGACATTTGGCTGTTGTTCTATTTCGCCACCACAGTTGAGGCACCCCAAGAATCCTGTCTGGAGCCTTCTGAGTCACATGACCATGTTACGGTGCTTACATTCTGCTCTCCGAGGAAAAACCTCGTCATTTGCATCAAAGCAAAGGGCTCCCATATTTCTCTCAAACGGAGAAAGAGGAAAAAGAGAGGGGAGACTGGAAATAGGAGAGATGCTTTCATCTGCAGACTTCCTTCAAAATGGACAGTGAGCAATACCGCAGAGGGACATATGCTATATATTATGCTCTCATTTGAATACAAAAGCAGTTGGGGTGAGGTGCTTCAGAAAAATTGGTCACAGTCAGCTGAATGCAGTCAGGGTCAAAGCCAATGCAACTGGGAGAATGACATTTGGCTTGTTGGCTTAAAACAAGCATAACAAACTAAGTTTTACACTTTTGAAGTGGATCACAATATTCCAATATTGTTGTAGATGTCAGATTTTGGAGATAAAAGCATGACTGCATGACATGTGGATATACATGACAGATAAACACAGCTACATTTTGAGTGGATTTTGCCTGCCATAACAATATGGCCGATAAACTTTCAACATTGCCCTTTCTGTACGGAGTAACCGCTGGCCTCGTGAACCAGCAGCTGAAGAATTAAACATTTCTGTGGCAAATGGGACAGATTATATTTGATGTTTTGCTTTGATTCATATTACAGTGTAATGTAGAAGGCAGTATTAGTACAACATTGTCAAAGTTGCCAATGTTCATGCTCATAAAAATGCATCTTGAAAGACAAACCCGTGAGTCCTGAGGAGTCTTGGACGCCTCGTTTTTAATGCATCCTTTAATGACTTAACACGTTGATGTCAACATGTAACACATTTGAATTTGCTCGCCTACACGCTTGATTAGAACACTAACACAAATATCCGGCTTTTCAGGAGAAGCCCTAAAGATATAACGGCCAGTGCTGCATACAGACATCAAAAGGGAAAATAAGAACATGTAAATATGGACAAGTTGGCCCCTTTAACTGGTCCAACTAATGTCTCCTCTGAAGATAAAAGTGGGACGTCAGAGGGAACGCACAGTTAGGTTCATCATTCACCGGTGACACACACGGTACTGTTTTAACAGACATCTTCCAAAACATCTCGCTGATAAATCACTTGATTTTCTGATGGGAACATTTGAGTGATGGAAATGGAGAGCGGGTGAACGAGCTTCCCACTGTTATCACAGAAAAGACGAACCGCAGAATGACAACAGCTACCTCCAAAAAAATTATGTATATATTTTTATATGAAAATATCCATAATCCAAAGAGGATTTGTGTAAAAGGCCGTGCATGTAAAGTAGTGAAAGAAGAGGATCAGACACCCTGAGAGATGGTTTCATCCCAGCCCCCCGAGCCTTGTTGTGCTTTCAGCAGTCAAGATAATAGGCTGCATGATGGGTTCACCCTCCGCCGTCCTGCATCATCTTTCGATGCAGAGCAAGATGTAATTTGTTTTATAAGGTAGAGATTAAGATAAAAGACCCAGCTACCATGTGCAGTCATAATCCATCACTGCAGATAGACAACCTTGAAACAATATCTGTGAGTTATTCAGTGCAGCCCGGGATAAACACGAGTCCCTATGGAAACAACACGGAGTGAACTTGTGTGTGTGTATCAACTAGAAACGCAGCATGCAACAGATTTGGAAGCGTTTCTGCAATCTTAGAGGGCTTATATCATACTGACTGATGACTTCTTTCAAATGCTCTCACACCACAGAGGAATTCTCAGCTTAGAAATGCCAGGCTTTTATCAGCACAGACTCCTTGTTGACATCAGCGCTGTTCAATTATTACGTTTTAATCGCTCGTCTCTCGCTCACACACTCAGATGAGCGAACCACCTAATCCGAACAAGCTGACCGTAATTTGCTAATGAGACCGGCGAAGGTCTCATTAATCACCAGTTTGGAAGATTTAGAAACTCACCTTGGCTAAGGAATCCATCCATGTTGTCCTTAAAGGGTTGCAGGTTCTCTTCAGAGGAAATCTTGCATACTTTCTCAGTCTCAGCTGAGCATGCTGGAAGAATAAAGCATCATCACATGAGTGGGGGTGGAAAATCAGTCTTGCAAAGCAATAATAGCTCATCCGGCATTTTTGTTTTATTTAGAGGCTTTGCCTTGCACGTCGCCCTGGTTGGGGTTGATTTGTTAAGTCCCTGCTGAATTGTGGCTGAATAAGTGTCGGCAAAGACATAATGAACCATAATGACCCAGATGACACCCAGAGGAACCATGCAGACTTGTGCTCTGATCCCCAAAGAAGCTAAGAGTCACGCTCTATCTGTAACCATGATGGATCCAAAAACTCAGCTCGGGGCCTTAGAGGTCTAGGGGCCATGAGAGGCTTAAGGGAACAGGGAGGTCAGCGTTGGGCAAACGGTGATTCATAGACCATATGGTCTTTCTCTGTACTCCTATGAGTACTTAGTACGCTCTCTCCACTGTACTGCTTGCTGATGTCCTTCGGGCCAGCCAAGCACATTTCTGCACCGCCTACCTATCGGAACCCCCCTCTGGGAGCTGCCATTGAAGCCCGTGTCTGCTAGAGCACTCAGCTGACTGCGCTAGGTAATGAAGAGGTCTGCAGGTACAGCATGTGATGATGCATTTATGTACGGCCAGCGTGTGCCACCGCCACTGGGGCGAACGCAGACGTGGATCCATTTCCCCTCGCGAGCAACGCCATCTTTTATGAATTGCAAATAATGAGCAGCCTAAAGATTGATTACAGCTCGGCAAAAACAATATTTGGCGAGACAACACGGATAAGACACCTGATTGGTTTAGCAGTGCAGATACATAAAACATGATAGAGAACAGACCAGGTTTGGGGAATTGTCAATAGAGGTGCACTCACATGGGCTCACACACAGAGACACACGGGTGCATACACACACACACTCTTGCACACTTGTAGTTTTTTACCACCTGTAGGATCCTCGGTCCTTGGAAAGTGCTCTGTGTGCTGAGTGACTTGAGGCAGAGTAATGAAAGTGAGTATTTCCCAACTGCCTCGTTCATTAGATAAACACTTTTTTTGTTTAACTCAACCAATCAGTTTGGTTTCTGGGAGCCTGATCAAACAGCTACAAGTTTAGTATGAGGCACAGAATTTCAACAGGAATTAATTAAAAGTTGATATTATCATTGTTGTGAATACTTTACATATAATAACTACCAGACTACCTTTGCCATGTTCTTATTTCATTTGAAGTCATAAAATTGAAACATTCTCCGTTTCTGATGTTGGTGTTCAATTGCTCATCCTCATGCAGGCCATACAATAGATTAGACAATGCCCTAGTTCATCAAAGAAAGAAAATGAATTAACAATTTATCAACAATAAGTCATCTTCATGAGCCTAATGGAGAAAAAAAAAAACGTACGTACAATATCTGCACCCGTATGTTTTGGAATATTCTCAATTAATTTTCAGTATAACCACTTTTTGGGGTTATTGAGACACTTTATTTTTAACACGCCTACAGATAATGAAGCTGGTGAACCTCGGAGTGTGTATATTGGTAGCGGAGGTGCCCTAACTTTGCCGCCTCCACATTTTGATCTCTGCTTCATGAGGACAGTAAAGGCCTGCCAGGTCTAACAGGAGTCTACTTCTGACAACTCACATCTGCTTCTGGTTAGGTCGCCTGTACGACAAACAGATGCTATCTCTCTGTTGACCTGCTCCTACGATCCAAACATGACCATAGCTGGTCAGGTTTAGGATTATTTTCCATTCTGGAAGAAGATACGTGGATTAATACTTATTTTATGACTTCATAAATCTTTGCGCCAAGGTATTGTAAACATGATAGGACGTAGCTAAATATGACCTGTCGTAATTACCATATCTTCAAGTTTTCAACCTGGGAAGCTTGAAAAAATATGGAGTTTTAACGTTTGGATGTGATCAACTGGAGCGGAATGATGGTTGGCATCCGTACCGTTGAGGTCTTTCCTCAATTTGCGGAGATCTCTTTGGAAGTCCTCAAACTTCATCTGGGAGGCCTGGAAAAGGTCCTGAGGCTCGGGCAGGGGATACACACAGGTTTCTCGGCCAGCATCCTGGTACAGAACAATGCACATATTTATGCATGCAAATACGTGCGCACACACAGCCCCAGACACACGTCTTGTTGGAGTGGGAGGGAGCTTTCCATACACTAAGTAAGAGTGAAAGCTTTGTCTTCAGAAGCGTTGTTATCAGAAGTCCAAACATCCAAAGATAGATAAAGCTGAAAGCAGATAACGCTACAGTATGGAAAGTACACATCCAACCTGTCCATCAGTGTTACAAGTCCATTAGGAGTACTATAGCGCCATGTCATGCAGGTTGATTTTGGCAAACCGCACTCTACTGAGTTCATCTCATCTGGCAAACCTAATTATTTACACTAGCGCTCCTTTGGATGCCGTGCCAATGAACAGACTGCAGGTTTGAATGAACCCAGAACAAAGCAGAGCGAGAGCGCAAGATGGAGAGTGAAGGACATGCAGAGAATTGGAGCGGTGGAGAAGATAGAGCCAGAGAAGGAGAGAGAGATTTGTTGCTGCCATAAATGAGGAAAGGAAAAATAAATAATGTGATAAAGGATAAGCCATGGTGTCCTCTGGCGAGGGGGGAGATGAAAAGAGAGCTCTGGAAGGATTTCTAAGCAAATCAGAGTAAAACAGAAGAAGTGATTCAAATAAACAGGAACCAAAACATACCTCATCAAAATTCCTTAGATAGTAAGCAACAACGTAGGACAAAAGACTCCTGGAGTTATCCTGAAAGAGAGACAAAGATCCAAATAAATAAACCAATATCCCTTTATTTATTAATCAAATCATTTGGAACAGGACGTTTTAATTTGTGTAGGCCAAACAAGTAGACAGAGAGCCTCCTTAGAAGTTGGGGATAAATCATGACAATGGTAGAGTAATACAACGAAACACAACTGTAGCAGGTCTGGCTGTCATAACTCAGAACTGGTGGAAAGTTTGATGTTCTTTATGGATACCTTACTCATTCCTCACCGGCCACAAAAAACACAAACCACTGAGTCCTTATATGGCAGTGCCAAGGGCATGCCGAACCCCTTTGTGATATTGAATAAGAACAGTAAACAGAGCGGCCTCTCCTCTATATCTAGGAGGCGATGGTCTTGGTGTTTGTCAGTAGTGGAGCTCCTCTCCAACCCACAGACCCCCAACTTCTAGATTCATAGTCGAATAATTGTGAAAATGGGTCAAAAACTACAGTGCCGAGATTCCTACCTTAGCAATGTTACCATTTAGAAGGTGGATTGGTACTTTGTCCTTTAAATGTCAGTTATAACTTTTCTTTACTTCAGTCTCAGATGAGTTACTGTACTTGGAGTGGCTGCTCGTAAGATTGAGTGAGTGGTGATGTTTGCCTTTGCTGCTGGAACGGACTACTCACGCTGCTCTTAACGTCCTTCAGTTTTGGCAGAATGTCCAAGGTGAAGCCGTCAGCCTGCCCTCTAGACCGATTGCCTCCGTTCATGAAGTTACCAAACGCAAGCACCAGGCCCAGGACCTGCAATACACACTTGCCACTCTGAACGGTCTAGTTCACGTGCAGAAGTGGGGGAAAATGTTCAGAAAAATGCAATGAGATGAAGGTTAAATGTTACGTGATGGAAAAGTAAATGAGGCTGGACGCAGGCCAGGGCCTCACCTTGCAAACTCTCTGAAGGATTTCTACTTTGCGAAGGATGGAAGAGATACACTCTTGGAATGTTGACTGAAACAGGATGCAGAACACCCGTTGAGAGAAATTGGGGATTTGTGATAACTGGAATAGAAACCTGATGAAGAGACAAGATGGCACAGCCAATCAGAACACATCTGTTTATCTTTCATCTCCAACAAAACAGCAATTTTAAAACATGCGTTTGATTGCTTCTTACTGTTCAGGCTTGTCTAGGGGTTTGGCGTCCTCATCTTTGGCTGATTTAATGTGCTTTTCAATCTTATCCATCTCATCATTTTGAGCTCTCTGTCAGATGAAAAAAAACCCAGAATGCGCACAGACATTTTTTTAAACTGTATGACTCACTGACAAAACATATTGCATGTACACTGTACTTTTTAATTGTTTTGATTTAATTGTTGGTATAAAATGAGCACATTTTAGCTATTTGTGTGCATTAATTCAACAGAAATCCTTATTATCACACAACATACTAAACATGCTAGCAACTAGCTAACAAGATAGCGAGCGAGTTGTTTGCTAGCTGTCAAGCTAGGGGTAATGGCAGGAATAATCACACAGTGGGTTTATCATTTTTTGGACAAGACTAGCATAGAATAATTCCCCAAACTGGTCACTATTGTACTCTATTTTTCTATTGCCTAGATAAATTACATAAAAGCTAAGGGGTCCCTTTAGCCAAGCTACATTCTTGACTATTATCCTGTCCTCAGACTCTGGACCGCAGTTTTATACAAGGTGGTTTGAAGAGTCAGGCCAGAAATGCCCCTCAGTTACACAACAGACAAAGACAATAGACGTCAATGGGCACGAATCAAACTGGCAAAACAAAAAACCCGTCCACGAGAGGAGAATGTAAACTCTGCCCTGCATCCGAAGACCCTCCAGCCTACGCAGGCTGACTCTCCCTCTCCTCAGTCACTCTTTCTCCCTGGGGTTTGGCCTCGACATAGATCCTTGGAAAACATCAAACACCAGCATCAAACGCACCGAGGAACCGATTGGTATTCTACACACCGCTGCCTTCTGTTGGTGAGGGCAAGCTCTCCTTCGCTTTCTCTCGAGATGTTTTCAAGTGTAAATATATTTAACGCGAAGCAGATCCATTTTCAAAGGGCAGCAGTAGAGCCCAGCAGTGTTTGGTGTAATTGGGGACAAGTAGGCATTAGCATGTGATCTCTGAATTGCTAGGGCATGTTGCAGCGGTTGTTAGCATGAGAAATGCAGTCCCATGTGGAATATCAAATGCAAGGGAAAGTAGGATGATATTTGTAATGCCAGAATTCTAGCAGTAGGCCAAGTGGTATTCATTAGCCAGGTTTCTAGCGCAGAGCTAAACGGTGCCAGCCAAGACGTAATCGCTATTTATGTCACTCAGTTTTCACTGAAACAACACTGATGTGATTATTTTTACATTGTGTTGCCAAAAGACCAGCCTACGTTGACAAATGGTATAATTAGTACCATGTAATAAATATTCTGACAATGTTCTGGCATTAGCATGTCACAAGGCCTTGCTGTGAAAACATGTAGTATGAGGGGACCTTTGGTATTGCGTCAGTTTTTAGGAGGGGCACTATCACCGGGGCTTTGACTGACCTCCCTGACATTTGGCTACTGTCAGCTGAAAGGAGTCTGAACTTCAGACAACCGGCCTGGACGCAGATTATAGATTATGATACTAGAGGGGAGGGAACGGTATCCCAGAATCACGGTGACCCCTTTTAAAGGCTGGCGTATTGTTTAAAGGACAGGAGTGGCTGTAATCCCCCCGCTCATAGACTGAAGGGCTCTGTCTCATCCTGCGTGTGTGTGTGTGTGTGTGCGTCTGTGTGCGTCTGCGCGGGGCTACATGTTTGTTTGTATGCATATCTGTGTGAGAGAGAAAGGGGGGAGTGAGGGATAAAGAGTGGGAGAGCGAAAGCAGCGATCTAGCTTCTCGCACAGTGAGTGAGGGTGTAACCATTAGGAGCCCCTCGCATTCCTCAAGGCAGGCTGACTGTGCTGCCAACTGTGGTTTAAGGGGCTGGAGACCCACAGACAGGATGGAGTCTCGCAATACAAAAGAGAAACAATTTGGCTCCTCGACTCAATAACAGAGCCTA
>OMNV01015947.1:52074-75430 GCA_900303265.1 Brotula barbata | reverse complement strand
AGCCCTGCAGATGGGATTCTGTACCCAGGGGACCAGGTGCTGCAGATTAATGATATTGTGGTGGAGGACCTGAGCCCAGAGCAGGTGGACAATGTCTTAAGGTGGGACTATCTATCTATCTATCTATCTATCTATCTATCTATCTATCTATCTGTCTATCTGTCTGTCTGTCTGTCTGTTGTTGTTGAAACATTCAGTGTGTAAGTGTGTGCTTGTGTGTGAGAAAGGCTTAGCAAGTCAGGGGCAAAGGTCAGATGAGAAAGTGCTTACTTGACAGCTGGACAGAAAGATAATGATCTGTGTGTGTGTGTGTGTGTGTATGTGTGTGTGTGTGTGTGTGTGTTTGTGTTTTTTCTTTCAGGGACTTGGAGGACTGTATAGCTGTGACTATTCTACGACATATGACGGTAAGTACAAAAAAAGACACAAATCACACAAGCACACGATACATTCACGAAGATCCATTGTGCATTGAAACAGTGTCACCTGAGCAGGTGACATTAAAGTTCACACCTTCTGACAAGACGAACTGCTTTGATTGCGTAGCGTACAAATGGGCGTTGATGTGTGTGCATCATTTACTCTGTTCAGAAACAACATGTGGTCTGTGTGCCTGCTCATCATGGTGAGTGTGTGTCTGTTGCAGAATCCCAAGTCGTCCATCATGTCAGCAGAGAAGAGAGCTCGACTGAGGAGTAATCCAGTTAAAGTGCGCTTTGCAGAGGAGGTGGTTGTCAATGGGCACACTCAGGTACGACTGTTTTGTTTGACACAAAATGGTGGAACCTCAACCCAGAGACTGATGACCGCACTTTAGATCGTTCCTCATGCAGTTTCTCTTCATTTTCTTCTTTTCTCATGTGATATTGATACTTATGTTAACCATTTTGATCCTTCTCATTTCGCTCCACCAGGGAAACTCTCTTCTCTTCCTCCCTAACGTTCTCAAAGTCTACCTGGAGAACGGACAGACTAAGGCCTTCAAGTTTGACAATACCACCACTGTCAAGGTAGATTTCAAACACACATTAGTCCCAGAGTACAATGGCAGTTTTGTAAGCAATTATTACAAGTATGAGTATTGATTTAGCCTGAACTGAAGATGGATGTGTGGACGGTGTGTGTTGTTACTGCTGAGCCCGAGAGTTACTGCCCTCATCATTCATGAATGTAAGACATGTTTGTCAATACGGGTGTGCTCCCTGAAAGCTAATCGTGAATTCCATGATGATGCCTCTGGTCACTGTTCACCTGAACAGGTTCATCTGTGTCCAGAAATTCTAATTCTGCTGTGCACCTGCAGCATAAATATGCAATCCTGACATACTCATGAGTTTCACCTGTGAAAGAACACACTCAAGTAACATCTATCTGGCTAAGTTAAGATGTCGAAATCTCCTCTTAGTAAGCGAAATGATAAGCAACTTATCAAATTAGCAGAAATTAAAACAATACCACATCTGCACAATTCATTAACTATATTTCTAAATGATTTTGACAATTGAATGAACCAGTTTTCATTGTGGTGATGAATAAATGCCAATGCGTATTTCCTATTAGAACCATTCCACTGAGAAGCGATTTAAATCCGAAGACAATTTGACAATTGACTATTGTGCTTATTCAGTGAGAAATGTATTTAATCATTTGGATAAGTGTACCAAAGCAAGACGCAGCAATTGGAGAAGGAATGAGAAGTATTCTGCTGTGAGCAATTGGCTTAATGCTGTGGAGGCTTCGCATTAATGTCCACTGAGAACTGGGCCTACGAGCGACTGAAAAATCTGTAAAAAGGGCATGTCAAATTGTCATTTGCCATGCAAAAAAGACATTCAAAGTCAAAAGAACACGACTGAAGGTCTCATAGAAAATTAGATCCTTAGACTGAATCGGAAGATCAGATATTAAACCCACACACAAAATAAAGACAATAAAAACATTCACACAAAATAGATAGATAGATAGATAGATAGATAGATAGATAGATAGATAGATAGATAGATAGATAGATAGATAGATAGATAGATTGATTTAGGTTTTCATGGGAGTCTGTGCATGCTCATTAGATCTGACCCAAAAAATTAATCCTAATTCTGGTTTGGAGTTTATAGCCCCTTCTCAAAGGTCCACAGGCTCAGACTCTTCTCCTTTATTTTGTGTTTTCCTCTCCCTCTTTCCCTGTCTGATAATCATTTTGTTTTGTTTTTTTGGCTTGGCTTTAATCCTAGCCTTATGCCTGCTGGCAAATGCTGCCCTTTCCTATTAATAGCAGCTTTCATATCCCTCTTAACGCACAACTTGTTATTAGAAAAACATTTTATGCTTTTTCAGGGCATCATTCTATCAGCTTAGACAGTTATGTAACTTGTTACTCCTTCTCCTCAAAGAAAATAGTACTGTCAAAAATCCTCTCCGCTTCTTACAGACATCGTGAGACCAGGCATGAGATTAATCAGTTATGAAAGGCTTCTTGTGAACAAGTCGATGCATTTCGTGATTAAAAACATCAAATTGTGGCTTGAGTGCCCCGGGGGGTGGGAGAGGATGGGATGTGGTGTTATTCTGTTATTCCAGTTAAATAAAAGAAGGTAAATATTCCAGCGAAAATAAGAGAAGCTAAGTAAAAGGGAAGTGAAGGTTTGAGTCTGAGAGGATCTGAGCTGTTAGTTTATCACCATTCCAGGACATTGTTCTGACGCTGAAGGATAAACTGTCCATCCGAGCCATCGAGTACTTTGCCCTGGTGCTGGAACAACAGTACAGTATCACCAGACTTCTGCTGCTGCACGAGGATGAGCCCATACAGAAGGTAGAGAAAACACCGAGTCCACACTGAGAGATGCTCTGTTTATTTGGTGAAGATGCACTCACACCTTTATGCTTGTGTCTTTTGTCTCCACCAGGTGGTGCAGAAGAAGGACTCCCATGATTATCGCTGTCTGTTCAGGGTGTGTTTCATCCCAAGAGACCCCATGGATCTGCTGCAAGATGACACCTCTGCCTTTGAGTATTTCTTTTTACAGGTCAGGGGCGTATATGTGCTCTGTCTATACTACTGTTCTGTCTGTCCATTAGTGACATTCGTTGCTTAATACTCTCATTTGTTCTTGTCCAGGTGTCTGTGCTGCATGTACTCCCACAGGCTCTAGTTGTTTATCTCCACTTAAAATGAATGAAGTTGTACAGACAGCGAACGCAGCATACATTTTAATGCAAAAAGAGATGTTGAGCTGAAAACCTGCTCCAAAGGGAAACACATTGTATACGTAGTGCCAGGATGAAAGCTGAGGTGAGGTTTATAGTTACAACCTCCTCGTTTCCTTTGGGCATCAGCTAAAATGGTTGTAATATATTTGACTATGAATTGGTCTGAAGTCATTGACTCAAACATTGTGTGGTCATTTGAGTGAAAGCAGAACTCGAATCTCCTGCATGTGACCGCCTGTGGAATATTTGATATGATGCAGTTCACATTAGTTCAGCGGAGGACACGAGTCCTTATAGCAATACTTGTCTTTGTGTATTTCTGCCACACACACAACAACGCAGCGTGAGAGCCACTTATGTCATTTTGATTTATTGTTCCTTGAGGAGTCTTTGCTTCCTACCGTGTTTGTTTATGTCAGAAAAATGACAGTTTGGGTGTGAGTTTATTTACAATAGACTCAGGCACTGCATGTCTTGCACTGTGTGGGTATGAATGTGTGTGTAATGTATGACTACATTTATGAAAAGGTTCCTGTCCTTTTCGGAGCTACAATAATTTGCCTAAGACGCCTCTGTGATTGCTTACCTTTCCTATGCATCATCCTGCCTCTGTGTGTGTTTCTAGAGTGTTGGGGATGTGCTGCAGGAGCGTTTTGCAGTGGAGATGAAGTGTAACACTGCACTGCGCCTGGCTGCTCTCCACATGCATGAGAGACTAGATACTTGTGGACAGACTAGAGCTTCTATCAAGAGCATTACGTGAGTCATGTGTGGGTGATCACTGGTAGCACATTATGAATCTTCATTTTGCACTCTTGTTTTACTCATCGCAGGTGCTGGATAAGGGCATAAAAATAAATATCTGAACTACTTTTATGTCTTTATCTGTAGTCTTTAGTGTTAGCACTGAGCACACTAAACCATCATTTTGGGAAAATGATAATATTTATTGTAATTTAAATGTTCTTGCTTTGCGTGATGAATATTGCAGTCTACGGTGTGTTAGAAGCTAAACGCCAATGTGGTTATTGTCCGCAAAGATCATCAGTTTGGGCTTTCTTTCCTCCGTGTGTGGTGGTGAACAGGAAGGAGTTTGGCCTGGAAAGCTTCATCTCTCCCACGCTGCTTAGCAACATGAGGGAAAAGGACCTGAGGAAAGCCATCAGCTACCACCTCAAAAAGATCCAGTCCTTGTTAGAACCACGCCAGAAGGTAAGCAGGCTGAGACAGATGACCGAGTGGAAGCATGGAGAGGTATAAAGAGATGGATACTGGAGGTTTTGTATTGGCCTCAGGGCCTTTTTTTTTTTTTTGCTGACACTTAATCTTCTTTGCAAGGTTTAAAGTGGTATATGGATAGCGAGGTGACATCTAAGTGATGTTAGTACAGACATGGTGAGGGGGATGACAATCTAAATGACAGGACAAGGGAAAAGGAAATTCTGGGAAAATGAACGGAGTATTTTGATTAACGTGTACTGTGGTGTTTTAGGTAATATCTGCCAACCAAGCGCGGTTAGCTTACCTCACTCAGCTGGGCGAGCTCATTTCCTACGGGGGGAGGTCTTACACAGCTACAATGATGGTAAGACATGGAAAAATGCCATCCCCATGCATCCTCAACGCATCCGGCTGCATTGCATATATTCATGTTTATACCCATTCCTTCACAAATCTCTGCTCTTTACACTTTTTATTTGTTCATACTCTGACATCTCTCTTTTATTTCCTCTTATACCCTTATCAACTCTCATCCTCTCTCAGCTTCAGGACAGAGAAGTGTTGGTCAACCTGCTGGTTGGAGCAAAATATGGGATGAGTCAGGTCATCAACCATAAACTTAATGTGATTTCTACACTGGTGGAGTTCAGCAGCATCAGCCGAGTGGAGCTTCTCTCAGAGTCTGACAAAGTCAGCCTGCTACGCATCTCACTGCACGACATGAAGGTACGGAAAACATAGGACCGATGTGCGTAGGCATGGAGACAGTATTGTAGGTGCTCATACACTGACACAGATAGAATGGATATCCACTCACCACACTATATTCACACCAAAGCAGTTCAGCATATGTGGGTCAAATGTTTCTCCTCCAATGCACAAACATTAAAAGTTAGCGTGGTGGTGTTTTAAAGCTAATTCAGTGGACTACAAGATGACTCTGTCCTCTTCTTTTCCCTGCTCCATTGCCAATCCTCCCTTACCCTTCGGCTGTAATCACACTGCTTTACCTTATCTTCTGCAATGCCCTTCCCCTCCAGCCATTTGCCTTATTGATGGACTCTCTGGCAGCCAAAGACTTAGGGTGTCTGCTTGGAGGCTACTGCAAGCTTCTAGTGGATCCCAGTGTCAATGTCTTCCGTCTGGGGCGCCCAAAAGTCAGGGTGCACCGGATTCCTGCTGAAGAAGGTGTGTGTGGGAAGTTCGCCGTAATAGAGGGCGTGTGCTATGAATCCCTATCAAGTGAGCAAAAACTGTTTAATTTAAAATCATCACTTTCTGGTTTTGGCCATTTGATAGACATTTTACCACTTGATGCATGTCACGAGACTGCAGGGGTAAAGCTAGAAAAGCCGGCTATGCTATATTATCACTTTTCAAAACATCTTTTCATGCTTGTCCAACACACTAACAAATGAGCATGTTTGTTTGTGGTGTTTGTCATTAGGTTATGTCTCGCGCTGCTGTACTGACTCAGATGACTCGACAGATGAGGATGACCCAATGGATTCTCAGAATTACAAACGCCCAGATCCAGCAAGTCAGGACTGGGAGGAAAGGAGGAGGGAAGAGGAGGAGAAGAGGAGAGAAGAAGAAAGAAAGGAAAGAGAAGAGAACAAATGTAAACAGGAAGTGAAAATAATAGTGACAGCTGAAGGTAAGGAGGAGGGAGAAGGGAGAGGAGGAGCAACAGGAAGTAAAATTAGTGGAGTTGATGACGAAATGCATCTGGAGACCACCTGGTACCACACTGACCCACGGGTCACTAGCAGCTTCTCCAGCTTGTCCAGTGGTTCCATAAGTGCTGCTCTAGAGGAAAGCAGTGCTTCCTCTAAAGTTCCATCTCGTCTGGAGGCACTACGTGGATCACGTGCAGCTGAGGGACTCGCAAACTTGGAAGTCCACCATCCATACTTTCTAGACCCAAAACGTCACAGAGAGGCCTTCACCCACCAGGGTCAGGCTGCTGCCAGCTCCTTACGATCCACCAACCTCAATTACCGTGGTAATGACAATTCCCGCCTTTGCTTTGCTGAGCTTTCTCAGGCTGATTTCCTCCCTAGCCCACCAGAGGCCACCAGTGATGATGATGAGGAGGAGGAGGAGGAGGAGGAGAATGAGGAGGAAAGAGAGGGGAAACTCAGGCGCATTTCTAAGATCCCTAGCTCCAGAGATCTGAGACTGATTGACAGCACACCTTTCCAGAGATTACCCATTAAAAGAAAGAAAAGTGTTCCTCCCAGAGTTCCGGTAAGGACAAGTTCAATTCCTGGGCATAAGGCAGCGCAGGCTGAGAAGCGCCTCTCCAAAGAGGAAGAGGGCCTGTTCCTCTCACATTCACCCAAACTAGCTCCCTTCATCAAAGAGAGTGCCTCGGAGTCTGAGGAGGAGTTTTTTGATGCACAGGATAGATTTACACCCCCTGTTCCAGATCTTTCAGGTTTGTTTTCACTATTTTTTTTTTTAGCTTTTCTAGATGAACAAGGTGATGGATTGCTGTTAGATTTCTGTGATATCCCCATTAATGCTTCTCTCTTTGGGCCTTTTATTTTGATTTGTCTCTCACAGATGCTGAGCTCGCTGACAGGAGGAATGCCAATCTGCTGAGTGGTACCTGGAATAGTCTTCCATCTGCGCCAGAAAAAGAGCCATCTTCATCCCTTTCCAATAAAGCTACATCTTCTAAAACAAAGAAGGGAGTGAAACCACTAAAAACCCCTGCAAAACCGCCCTCCAACCAGCACTCCAGTCCACCACAGCCATCTCAGAAAACTGACATCAGAGTCAAACCACCACTGGCTCCGAAGCCCCAGCTACCACCCAAACCTCAGATCATTCCCTCGAGGTCTCCACAACACACGCGATCATACACACACTGCAACGGGGACACATCTGGACGATTGTCTTCTGAGCTCCTGGAGATGGAACCAGACACCATGGAATTTAAATCTGTCACATCTGGGGCTGGCGGTTTACCTCTGTCATCACCCCTGGTCACAGCAGTGCGGCAAAGCCAGCAACAACAACCCACCTCAAAGCCCCAAACCAAGGAAAAGACCAAGCAGCAAGAAAACAGTCCAAAACAGAAGAGCAAACTGATACAGGAGAATGGAATACATGTGGTTTCCCAAGACAAAGCATCTATTCCTGATGAAAAGGAATCTCTTAATACTGAAGAAAAAATCAGTGTCCTGTCCACGAAAAAACCAACAAATCTATCTGGTCTATCTATCCCACGGTCTAATTCAGGTACAAAGTTCTCCCTGCCACCTCCGGTAGCACCTAAACCCAATCGTCACCCCTTATCACTTCCCTCTAGTTCTCCTGTCTCTCCTACTGATCCTGACAAGGGGGTCTTTAAGGATGGTATTAGTCCAGTAAATGGCATTAATCCTTGGAACACCCGCAATGGCAACATTCAGTCGGGACCCAGAAGAGTTTCTCTGAGCCATGAGAGCCTGTCGCCCAAAAACTCAGATGCACCACTCACCCTCACCACTTCCCTCACGTCAACATCCTCCAAAGGTGTCGGGGCCCTGGAAAGCAGGGAACCAGGAAGATCTGGGTCAGGATCAGACCTGCGAACCAGCTCATCCAGCCTGGGAGGCCGACTACCGGCCTCGGCCCTAAGAGGGAAAATCCAGGCTTTGCCCTGGTACATGACGCGTTCCCAGGAGATTCTTGGAACTCTGGACTATCCCTCCAGCAGCTCCATCAATGGAGACACATCTGGGTTTGGCTCTGGTTTGTCAGTAGCCAGTGGCGTATCTGACTTAAACAAGACCCCTGTCAAGGACAAAGAAACCGTGGCCTCAAAGTCAGGAGGGAAAGGCAACATTTTAGAGGATGGAGCTGAAGTTGTCATAGCAACCATCAAAGAGGCCCAGGACGTGACCTCCCACATGAAAAAGGCCAATGGTTCAAATGGGTCACATCCTGATTTGAGTGTTAAGGAGAATGTTACCCACAGTGGCAGTGTTTCATCTGAGCAGCCACAGTCACGGCTACATTCAGCAGTGGGTTTAGGAGGTGTGTCCAGCATGGCCATTGGAGGTGATTCACCATCTTCCTCGCTCGCAGACAGTACTCCGCCACAGGAACACCGAGATGCCTGTGGTTGCCGCACTGTCTATGCAAACTGCTTCAGCGGGGATGCAGAGGATGCTGTCAGCTTTGATGAGGAACTTACTGTTTATGAGTTCTCCCGCCGCACTCGCCCCAAACCTGCCCAGCCATTACCTGTCTCTTCTCCTACAACACCCTCTCCAAATGCCAATATCCTTTCGCTGCTTAGGGACAATCCTCGTCCACTCTCCACTCTTTCCACTGCCTCTTCTGAACTCAGTCCCCTAGTTTCGCGCCCGGTTTCTCCCACACTTTCAGAGGGTGGCCCTCTTCGTTCCCTCACCAACAAATCTTACAGGGGGTTGAAGGGAGGATTTGCCACGCTGCGACAAGATATAGATCAACTTATGTTACTCTTAGATAGGGGAACATCTGAGCAACCACAACGAATATCATGTGAGGACCGTAAGTTTGACGCTACTAGCATAAACATAGGGTCTAACCTTAATCAAAAGCAAAATGACAGCAATGTCCTGCTGTCAGGCCCACATTGTACGGGGACAAGTCCTGCCCCATTGACAGAGGCTGAACGGAGTCTTCTTCAGGCAGAAGCTCGCCGACTGGCATCTGGGTGTCAACGGGCCACGCGTGTAGGCTGGGCTCCAGATGAAGCATTGCGGTCTCTGTCCAACAGCTTCAGTGCCCTTGTGCAGCTGTCAGCAGCCTGTATGCGGACATACCCGTGCCCTGGCTGTGACGTATGCACTAATGCAAATCTGATCCACAAGGATGAGGACTGTGACAGCCAAGAAGCCATGGATAAGCTGAAGGAGATAGTAGGTCTGTACCGGGAATTTGTTGGGGCTGTTGAGACAGCTGGAACTAGTGCAGGGATTGGGGGCAAAGGTCTCGGCCTTATAGGATCTGGGCAGGGCCATGGGGAGACTGACGGCGTGAGACTACTGGCCAAACGCTGCACTGTGCTCATCTCCTCTGTATTCACACTCACACAGCTCTTCCGGACACGCACAGTGAACACCTCTGACACAGCCAGCCGTGTACCTCTCAACTTTTGACCTCTGAAATAATATCCCCTAATACCCCATTGACTTTAGAGGTGACAAAATTGGAAACAGCACAGAGCGAGCTGGTGTATAACTCCTGTGTTCCTGTACAGTAAGTGCCATGCACAGCACAGTACACACACACACTCACAGTACACACATGGAAAATACAAACACACACACACACCAAACAAAGCCCGAAACGGAGAAGTAGTTGAGCTTGACCTTTTCTTGGACGCATATGGACTATGCATTTGTACATATGAATTTTATATTACCTTATAATTCTTTTATTTTATGATACAATTGTGTATGTATGTAATGATGAATTATCAATGTATGTATTTATGTATTTATTTTTTACTATATTTGCACCATGGTCTGTAATGTGCAGTTCTCTGGTGGAAAACCTATGGATGTCACTGGAATTTTGATTTTATTTTATTTTTTCCCTTGTTTTGACACAGTATTATGTATTAACTTTTGCTGCTTCAAAGAGCCCACCTCCCCCCTCACTCCACAAGGTGTAATCTGTAAATTGTCATTTTCAAGTTTTTCACAGAAAACATTTACTGAGATTATACAGAAAACAAATCATACTTTTGCCACACTTGCAAAAGTATTAATCAAGGTGTTTTATATGTGCAGGAATAGCAACTTGTCAAGGGTTTGGTTACAGATTTTTCAACAGTACAATCTTATATATGGGATACAAAACTATTTGATTACAGAGCAGGGAGAGCACTTTTGACTGTTACAGATTGCACCTTTTTTAAGACACACTACCCTTGTGTAAAGTGTATTTCTATCCCATGTCTGGTTCTGATTGACTCTGAATGAATGCTTTGAGAGCCAGCAATTACTCAACGTTATGCAGTACTATATTATTAATTACGTTTTCATCCAAATGACATTGTATATTTTCCTGTATTATGTGGGTAGGACCTACTGAGAAAAACAGAGCCGAACTTATTTAAGTAGTTTCTCCCAAGTTTTTTTGGACAAGGCACAAGACTGACTGTTATACCCCCTCTCTATATGTAGCAAAACTCCAAAGTCTTAAAACAGTGAGCCACAACTGTTCCCCTCTGTGTTCCCCTCTTCAGGCACACCAACGTACTAAATAACACACAGACTGAAAGATTGACTGCTGTATGTCGGTGTCACAACTGAACAAATAATTTCTATCTGTATGTCCCAGTCGTAGGATATGGCTATGCAAACAGGCACACTTTATACCAACATACCATACAAGTGTTTTGTTGTGGTAACATTTAAAACAACAATAGCTGCATTATGTTTGTCTGAATATAATGGATGCTTTCTTTGTTTGGAATGTTGGCCCTTGTCTTGATTTGAGAAAATATACTGCATTATGGATTGCAACGTACTGCAAAGTTGCATGAGATCATCAATGTAAAGACTCCTGTCTATATTGATGTCTGAGTTTTTCGTAAAAGGATTACACTACTTAATTTGTTTGCTGATGTACAGAGTCCGCGGATCAACTCGACCATTTTTCACAATGCAAACGCATGCTGAAACATCCGTTTTTGGAAAACTTGCTCTTGGTACCTATGTGAGCAGTGACAAATAAGCCAGATCATTCAGAGGTTGCTTATAAAATTATGATAAGAAGATTAGTTGGTATAAATAATAGGTTTTCAGAGAAGAGCTAAGTAATATAAACTGGTCAAAACAGTTAAAGGAACAGGCTCAATGGCAGGCTTCTAGCGGTTTTCAGACAAGTGTGTGTACATGCAAGTGTAATAAAAACCACGTGGTAGTTATGCTATTAGGCCAGCGAGGGAATAAAGAAAGAGAGTATACCTCACTCCTTGAGAGCTTAAGTGGTGTAATGGTGGATGGACTGCCAGCGTGGGCTTTTACCTCAGCCTAGTGTCTAGTATGTCTGCATCTCAACCCTGAGGCTGTGGGCTAAAGTCCAGTTTGAGGTTACTTTGGTTTCACGAGCAGAGGGCATACCAGGTATTAGTCTGTGATCACCAACCTAAATCAAACGTGTAATTTGTAATGTGTAATTTTTTGTGATGCCAATTGGCCAACATAATATTAACACACAATCTTATTTGGAGTGAGTTATATTTGGTGGACCTTTGAAACATTGAATAGTGTATAAATGGCAATATGTCAGTTAACCGTTGTTCCTTTAATTATTTTGAGTAGTAAATGTAATCTTCCAGAAGATAACTGAAAGTTTATCAACCTAATTGTGGCATAAATAAAAAAAGGCAAGTCTAATGAGATTTCAGAGCTTCCAATTGCTATTGTTGTAATGACCAGTAGCTGACTCCATCTTAGCATTGTAAAATCAAGACATCAGGAGCATCTCTCGTTGCTCATCAAGCAAGTCTGAACAGCAAAGAGTGCCTGTGTCATCCGTTTTTTCCTATATGGTAGTGGTTTGAACAGTATTTCATATTCAAGACATTATGTTTCTACATGACCATTCACTTTTCCATATCCGTACCCATTGACGTTGATATACCAAGAAATGTATTGTTGGAATAAATTACGCATTGACCACATGATGTTGGATGTCTGGGCATTTTGTTTTTGCCCTTGCCATGAATTGAGACAGAGAACCATCCATTTCCTATTACCATCCAAAACAGTCAACCATTCTAAAGCTCACGTTGAACCCAGTGTTGTCTATACATTTCCAGTGATAGCAAAATGAAATTTAAATTAAGACGTCCAAGGCCTGTTGTTATGCATTCTTGGAGGCTTGTTAAATGTAAGATTGTGAGAAAGATGTGGGCTGGTCAAAAAGAACACATTTGAACTAAACACTCCTAAAACCAGAGCACCCAAATCAGATTGTTGCTTATCTTATCACTACCAGCAGCCAAATTCAAAGTAATTGAGAAAGTCATACTCTTCCCCAACATACTATGCATGGTGAGGACATGAGGCAGACCAGTGAAACCATGCTGTTCATAACTATAGTGCGGTGCTGCTTGCAGGATTAATTTTGAAGCAGGGATTATAGTTAATACTTGAGCAGGGCAGGGCAAGATATATTTCGGGTGTATTGTAAAACATGAATCATAGAAAGGAGAACTGGCACAAAGGTCACAAAGAACACAGAGACAAGTAAGTTTCATATAACGTGTGTCTCCTAAATGTAATTACTCATTTTTTTTTCTGAGTTAAAGAATATAAGAGTTTTATAACCACAAACACAACACACTTTGTTACTGCCAAGATTTTTAATGTATTGATTCTTAGCAGTTCATTGGATGCAGTGATTACACATTCTGTTTGCGGTAATGATTTAGTGATTTGTGCTTAAGGAAAACTGGTAAATACAAACAGCATTACTCAATATCAGCAAGGGTATCAGACTTCAGAACCTACTCAATTCAACCTGTACTTTCAATTAGGAAACCCTAGAAAATTGTGAAAACATGTAATCAAACAGTATACACAGTGACAATGAAAAGAATTGGAGGAAGAAATAGGACAGTTGGTCCACTTATATGGCAGGTTGAGCTTTTTGTGCTGCTGAATATTGCCCTTTACTCTCTGTGTCCAGCAGCATGTCTACCCTCTCTGGACTGTCAGACCCAATAGCATCATGACCCAGCGCCTGGGTCTACTCAAACTTGAAATCTGAGCCTGTTGCGTCAACAGATGTTGAGCAAAGAGCAAAGAGGAAAGCAATATACACTGGGAATTTTGTTTGATTGACAATCACAGTTACAGTGCAAATTGTCAAAATATTATGTATTATATAGATCCTTTACTTGAGCTGCAAGCTTCTTTTTAAAAAAGTAACTAAAATCAAACGTGTGGAGGAGCATTTGTTGTGGAGGCCTGAATCAAATTAAATGTGACTTTTTTTTCCATTTTTCCTCTTTTGTTTTATAACCAATACACAAATATAAAAACAAACAAGATGTGGGTGTAATTGTATAGTTTACTGACACATATCAATCGAACCTTTCATGACTCAAACTTAAATAATGCTCTCCCAGGAGCACCTCTGAGAAGATAAACAGACTGACAAAAGATTTCGATATTTATTTTGACTGGCACAGATGAATCCCATGTGAACGGAGAGTCAGTCTAAAATAGGTGTTTGCATATGCTTACCAATGCCTCGACTGACGCAAACTGATTCTTGATATTCTCTGATATATTTGTCTTCAGAGCTCACTGACACGTATGCTTTTATGGCTTCAATCTGAATAGAGCGAAATCTATCTCAACAACAAAAGAAATGGCAAACAAATCTACAGAGTTAATATATTGTGTAATTAGCACCACAGCACACTGAACATACATCAAAACAGTTCATCCAGTCAAGAAATTTCTGTTTGCCAATTTGGATAGAAGCACTGAACTTTGGTTTGCTCCAAAGTTGCCAAAAGCAAGCAAGGGCATATTCACTTGGACCCTGGCACAAGTTTTGTAAAGGCTAAAGCATATGTCTGGTTTCATGAGTTTGACAACAGAAAGTAGTGTCCACAGCAGGCTGTTATCTCATGACTGTTGGCCCCTCTCAGAAGTGCAATGTCTATCTTTGACTTAATTCTCTGTCCTGATGGTGTGGGCTGTGTTGTCATGGCAATCCCAATGTCACACACAGTGCTAGATGTTATGTCCATCAAGATTACTTTATCCATTGATTTCTTTTCAACGAACTGACCTTAATACTGAGTGCATGTTTTCCTCCTTTAAATACTTTCTCTAGATCTCTCTTCTGCTCTCATCAGCATCCTTTCTTATTTTATATCACCTTGAGCAAAAGTTCGTAGGTGGCGTTGATGATCCCCCAGGAGATGAGTGAACGGTGGTAGTTGAGGTGGGCCCCACGGAAGAGCATGGCCAGGCTACTCCCCCTCTCTCTCCACACTGTTAGCAGCACCTCCCTGCAAGGCCGGAAGGCTCCACCAACTTGAGACTGCGCCCGGGACTTTACCACATTCAATGGATAGAACATGATGCCAAGGCCTGCCCCCAACACTCCACCGCAAACAAAATCATTGACCAAATTACCTGCTCGAGTTGTGGCTTTTGGGAGCTGCTCCTTAATTGGCCCACGGAGTCCGAAGAAGAGCACATTACTTGGGCCATTGCGGAGAAGCACAGGAACTAAGCCACGATAACACTCTTTGACCCCATACTCTGTAAGAAGTGTTCGGAACGTGTGGGCTGTGTTGTTAAAGCGACCATAGTGCCGATGGTCTTGCAGCAGAGTCTGCACACGCTCAAATGGTGCTAGAACGGCCTCTGCTGTACCCGCCAAGGCTGCTGCAAAGCTTCGTGTGACCAGCTCGGGCACACCACTGCCACCAGCCTGGTCTAGTAAGACCCTAGAGAAATCCTCATACAGGCCAAACATGATGGCCACTGTCGTGCTTTTCTGTAGCATAGGGGGCAGCAAACCCCTGTAAAGGTTCCTCAGGCCATCCCTTTGAAGCTGCCGCACTGCCTCAGTGGCCAAAACACCGTGCAGTTGTTGGCGGAACAGCACTTTCTGGATTGGGAAGGTCACCACAATATTGGTAAAAGCTGCGATGGATCCACAGACGTAGTGTTTTCCTTGAGGCCCCAGCCAGGTGCCCATAACCCCCAGAGGTAGCACGGTGCGACCACCTTTACTCAGGGAGGCCTGAGACTGCGATGTCCGGGTTGGGTCGGGGTTCATAGTGCCAACAGCCATGAGGGGCGTGGTGCAGCACAACATGTATCTCCAGCATTACATTCACACTGTGAGAAGAGTAAACATGAGGGTAAATATCAGATATATTGTTTCTTTGGACTTTTTGTAGTTGTTTACACATATAATTCAATCACTACCTACATAAATATACATACTGTACATCCATAAACACTTACATATATACGCTTATGTTTATTGGTTTTCCTATATATTTTGACAAGGTGAAGTTGAACAGGTAAACTACAGTCACCTTACAGGATCCGTCAGTGCCAACTAACCACTGATAACAGCAGTTACATAAATAGACTGACTGATAAGCATGAGATCAGGCACAGGGGAGTAAAGTATAACTGAGTGGTATAAGACACTGTTCTTTTCAGCACAAGTATTTGATTTGGTTGTGTTAATTTTGATCATGGATGTAGCTGGTGTCACATACAAAAGACAAAAACATACATACAAACTGAGAAATAGGTCTCTTAACATGGTGAGTTTGTGGTCTAAATATAGATTAAGAGGGTGGTGGTGGCAATAGTGGATGTCAATAGAGGTCAGTGTGTCAACCAAAATATCATGCCAGAAATCTTTCCAAATGTCTCCAGTTAATTTTAACAAACCATGCATCCTGAAGAGCACTGACGGTTGAGTATGTGCTCTATCATTTTGGTAAGTAATACAATCACTAACCAGAGAATGACTAATGTGTGTACCCTGTATGTCCATCCCCTATTTTGAGAGACCAGTCACTTACACTGACTACATTACAGCCATTTCAACATTTACTAACAGTAAGATTTTTTCTTTAATCTAATCACAGTTAGATCATGAAATATAATCGCCCATCTAAGGATTTGATTACTTTGCAGATGCAAAAGCTTAACTATCGACAACATTAAAATATTTCCTATGGGCTTATACATTGGTTTACTTTGATACATCTCAATGCTGCTACTGATAAGAACAAATATTTAACGCAGCCAAACAATTTACGATGATATAACTGCATTTCACAAAAGTAAAACATATTACCCCACTACTCGGAACAATCAAAGGCTCAGGCTGTCACGCCCTCCCTCTATTGCTAGCTTGGGGCTAAGCTCTCCATCCATGTTGCCATGTCATAACTGCCTAAACAAGTTGAGAATCATTGGCCTGACTCAGACAGTAATGAAAGTTTCCGTTTTAACGTTGAACTGGTGGATGGACACGGACCCATATTTTCCGTAGCATGTGCAGCTAGCTAAAGACTAATATAACGACGTTAAGCTAACAGGTTTAGGTCAAAACATGTCAACAGCTAAGGCTTGTTAGCCAACTTTACTGCTAGCTTAACTGTGCGAGGGACATTATCGATCGTGTTGGAAACAATCGACCGAATTTATGTTTATCTATGATAACAAAGCATTGACGCGAGTCGGAGCAGGTAAAAGAACGTCCTCAGGTGACAGCTGCAGACTGTGTGGCTAGCATGCTAAGTGGCTAACGCTGCAGAGTCAAAACGGACAACCTCTTGTGACTAGCTTGAGACACACTGGCCAACTATTAACTGTCAAGAGCCACGACAACGTCTCGTGATTTGTGGCCTCTGTAGGCTTCATAAGGTAGCCTTTACCTGGCGTGTGCTCCAGTGTCTGTCCTCCGCCCTGACAGGAGCAGTGCAGGCACAGAGGATTTGAGCTCCTGTAGGTCGCGTCTACACTTCCGATAGG
Organism: Brotula barbata; assembly: GCA_900303265.1. Taxonomy (NCBI): domain Eukaryota; kingdom Metazoa; phylum Chordata; class Actinopteri; order Ophidiiformes; family Ophidiidae; genus Brotula; species Brotula barbata. The sequence continues at coordinate 58,472 of OMNV01015947.1, read as the reverse complement.
AGCAGGTGGCAGAAGCAGGGCATCTTCAAGCGCCTGCGCAATTCCACTGATCTGCAACCGTCGGGATGGGGATAAAATTGTGACGCTGCGTCCAAGGCTTCGGGGCGTATTTCATTGATGAACAATAAACAACTGGAGGGTCTTCATGGAAAATCAGATAGGATTGTATGTCACCATTTAAACTATTTAAAAAAAATTACACGTACATTGATGAGAGAATTTAAGATCGTTGATTTGTTACTGCTAGACATGTTTCACGCTCTAGCCTGGTGGGTGGCAGTCATGCGCCGATAACATGGTTTGCAGCCAACAAATAAGAAGAAGAAGAAGAAGTAGAAGAAAAAGCAGAAGAAGGTTATTATTAAACACAGACAAGGCGTTCTGCCAAGTTCAGTCCTGAATCCCTCCCTCAAACCCGATATTGTGCCCCATTGTTGTGTTGTCCACAATTGTGTTGCCCATCACTTCTCTGGCTGAATAACTAATGATTTTACTAGAATTTAGTAGAATAACTGAACACTACAACTCACACTCCAGTTCAATAGGTGGCAGTAATACACCTTTCAGTTGCATGGTAACCGCCTCAAACGTAGAAGAAGAAGCAGCCTTAGTTAATCTTAAAACATTTTTAATTTGAGCGTTTTGGATCTTTTCGTGAGTTTGTAGCACAATTAAACGTCTGGGCACTGTCTGGTGTAAAGTAAAATCATATCAAAGATGTTGATTTAAAGCCATATCAGTGAATTGAAGCAAGGTTGGTTAGCTATATTGCTAGATCCTCACGTTAGCTCAATGTTAGCTGTAGCTAGCACTTGGAATTAATTCGCCGCTACCCGAGGTAGAGCTATCTGCTTTAAACTGCGGTTTGTGTCCTGTATTTTAAGTAACCCGAAATGTCAGCGCAAAAAGACTGTGAATTTTTGGTGAAAAGAGCCCGGGAGCTGGTCTCTGGGGATCCCTGTGCTGCCAAAGCTTGGCTCTTGACTGCCCGAACACTGTACCCCGCAGACTTCAACATACAGGTAACAAGGAGCCTCTGCCTTCGTAGTTATTGACATTTGTACGGTACAAATTGACAAAAACCCTGTGTTGTGATTTTTTGCCTGTCCTTTCATGGGTGCACAATCACTAATCTGATATTTTTTTTCATAGTATGAAATGTACATCATTGAACAAAATGCTGAGAGGACAGCATCTGCAGGCAGACTACTGTATGACATGTAAGTTAAGTTGTAGTGTGTCAGTTTCATAATCGGTGAGAATAGCCACTATTGGTTAGGCATGTTTTTAATAGTTTCAATAATTCATCAAATACAATGGTCAAAATATGCTGGTTCCAGCAACTTAAAGTGACCATTCGATGCTCTTCCATTTGATGTCACTGTTATCTGAATTCTTCTATTGTTTGTTCAGAACATAATACAAAGGGATCATCTTGGACTCTGGGAGGTTGTGGGTGGGCATTTGTTAACCAATGGACTAATCACTAACGTACATTATCTTTAGCTGCAGTCCTTCAAGTAATATTCTTAGAAATAAGCTCTAACATCAGTCAATGTTTGGTCCATCTTTCAGGTTTATAAACTTTCCAGATCAGCCCATTGTGTGGCGGGAAATCAGTGTCATAACGGCTGCTCTGCGCAGTGATTGTCAGGACAAGCATGCACAGTTCCTACGAGGTGAGACAAGTGGACACATTCCTTTCGATGATACTGTAACTGCCTTAATGTAAATATATACCTCGTGCATCATCTTCATCAATGTTACAGCACCATTACTATAAAGATTCTAATGTTAATGTGTCGGTACTCCACAAGAGGAAAATAATTTGTTTTGGATGTCTTAAAGATATCTATGGGTCTGTGTGTTTTTGTAATTTCTAGGACTTTTTGAGACTTTACCTGGTCGTGTACAGTGTGAGATGTTGCTGAAGGCCACAGAGCAGTGTGTCAACACTTTGGAGAAGGCTGAGATGCTGCTGCTCCTCCTGAAGCGGTTTCCAGAATCAGTGGTCCAACATGGGGTACAAACATTTCACAGTTGAACATGTAGATAATACTGAAACACTAACTAGAAAGACTATATTGTACTGTGTATTGTGTGTATGTATTTTAGGTAAATCTAGGGGAAACTTTGTTGGAGGCAGAGGTATCAGAAAACGTGGAGAGTCCTGTCAATTGCTTCAGAAAACTTTTTGGTCAGTGGAGTACTTAAATGAAACCATGTTGCTTTTTATTTAGCTGCAAACAACATTTGCTTTACTGTGAATTAACAATGACTTATCAAGTTCTCATTCTGCGTTACTGATACAGTGTGTGATGTCCTTCCTTTGGTGATAAACAACATGGACATGCGTCTACCAGCCAGCCTGATGCAAAAATACATGCTCAAAGCAGCTGAATTCTACATTGGTTATGTTACCCGTGGACCCTCTGCTGATGTTCAGATACAGAGTAAAGTCATGTGAAAACTCACATTTCTCACATTGGCTTGCATATTTCAGTTTCCCTTTATTTATTTTCTGTCCGACATCATTTCTATTGCTTATGTTTGCTGCCCAGGCTCTCAGGAAGGCGGGCCTCTGAAGTCTCCTGGCATGTCTCGTGGTTCCCAGCGTTATGTGATCGATGGGCTGTCAGAAAAGTCATCTCTGGTGGCTGAGCCTTGGGAGAGGCTATTGGACATCCTGGCCGTGGTTGGAGCTCGATGTGAATGGCAGGGTGACAACGGACAGCGGTATTTAACCTTTGTGCCTGTCAATTAGACAGCACAGTTGCATTGAATTTTAGTAACTCTTGCAATGTGTATAGTTACCACGGAAGTGTTGCAGAAGTCAAAATATACATGTAGTTTGTTTAGAGAGTTGTTGCTGTATGCTGAAATAAAGTCAGGTTATCTAAGAGTGGAATTTTCCTTTTGAGAATCTGCCTGCATGCATTCAGTATAATGACATTCAATTGCGCATTATTATATTGACATAAACATTACATTTGAATGGTCAACAAGTAACAACATACATGATTACAAATTTATTGGACAGTTACAGATGTTGCACATTGCTTTGGCCTGATGCTGGTAAACTTGAAGGTTTTAAAAAACAGCGTTTCTCTTAATGTTTATGTTTATGTGCAATGCACTAGGGGCTATGTGGACATGCTGCAGAAGGTGAAGGACCTGTGTCGCTATCCACCCAGTCTGGAAGGAGACCCTAGGCCTCGCTTTTGCAGCCAGGTGGTCATCTGTGCCTCGCTTGTCCTGTTCCGCAGTGCCTTCCTCTATGTATCCAATATACAACCTGCACTGTTCCAGGGTCAGCAGCTTTTAATTGTGCATATGCATGTTATTCCCTGTTTTTGGGGCTCTGTCAATGCATGCTTTCTTGAGAGAAATGTGAGGATCAAAGAATTATTTTATTTGGTTCCAGGTGTTAATACTTTGAGTTCAGGGCCGTGGATTCTTGTGGAGGATTTGAGCTCTGTGTATAATGATGTGGAGGTGGAGAGAGCAGCAGTTAAACATGCACATAAGAAACGCAAACTGGCTGATGGAAGAGAGAAGACTATGGTGAGCACAGATCAGAAATGAGATTCCTTGTCTTTTTTGTTTTTTTGTTAATGTGTGAAACAGCAGGAGACTACTCAGGTAAATTCCCCTCCCTAGTGCATTTACATGTTTGAATATGTTGTGTGCATGTGTGTCATCCTAGAGCTCTGATGATGAGGAAGGGTTAGGGAAGGGCCGCGGTCGACATATTGTGGTAAACAAGACAGAGATGCCCGGCTGGTCAGAGACTCTGGAGAGTTTCCGCACCGCAAGAGAAAGCTGGGACCTCCTTCATTCGCATGATTGCCTGGAAACAGGTAAACACTTTCTCTGACCACACGTACTTCTCTTTTACTCATCATTAGTGTGCTTTTATAATTCTGTTTTTGAACATCAACCCAGAGTTCAAGAAAATCTGTGCCTCTTGGAAGACAGACAGTTGGCTTTGGTTCAGGATCTTCCTCACCGACATGACCATATATCAGGTAAGAATCTGTTTTGATGTTTCAGTGATAAGACAGTAGCTGTAACTTTATCAGTGCTTTGTAACTTGAGTAGTAGCACAGAACAATATATGAAAATAAATACAGAAGATCAAAATCTATATTCAGCAGATGGGCTAAATGGAGGTTATGAGTTCCAGCGCACAATTAATGCAGTAATTAGTTATAAATAAAGTTAATATTCAAATGTATTTACATGATTGGGTTTCATTTGTGTAGACAAGCCTTTCTAGTTGTGTCTGTTGTCTTTCTTATAACTATAAGCTTGTGTCTATGTCTACATATATGTGTGTCTTCATCTTCTAGGGGCAGTATCGTAAGGCCCTCTCTAGTCTACATCAGTTGACTGCAGTGCAGCAGCCTCAGCCCGGCCAGCAGAGCCCCTCAGGTCTGGCCAGTCTGGAGCACCACAGGGCCCTCATACAGCAGGCCTCCTCTCACTATGCGCTCGGAGAGTACAGGGTATATACTTGCACACATGCAGACACACGTTTGTTTGGTAGAATAAGACATGGACATAAAGACAGTCTATACACGTCCTCATTCTTTTGCCTATACATAGATAAATATATATATATATATATATACAGTGTATGTATATATGTAATATTACACAGATTATTTCATGCATATTGTGTGTGTTTTTGTCTCCTGCATGGACACTATCTTAGGCCTTTACATCAGATGTCCTGAGGGTGGTGTAAAAGATTAATCTGAGTAGTAAACGCCTGATCCTGTGGATGCATTCAGGCGAACAGTTGAACAAACTCGCCAGTTTAATTGCTAGAGCAGCCTGGAATTGATTTTCATTTTGTGGAAACCTATCAAGAATGTTCTATATTGTTATTATTGTGTAGTGAACCTCATAAAAAGGTAAAAACAAGTCCACTTCTCAACTGCCAAATCCTTAAACATATAGTCAAGGGAATCAAGATGGATGAAATAAACTCAAATGTTGCCTATGTGCCATTTCTCTACCCTGTTTATAAATGGCATCAGATGGCCTGTGAGAAGTTGCTTGATGTCGTCAGTGCGCTGGTTCCTCCAAACCAAGAACCAACAAAGACTCCAGAGGACCAGATTAGAGTCAAGACAAAAACAAGGAAAGGTAAGAAGCTCCTGTTTTTGCAAAAATACCAAAGCAAAACAGAAACCAGATCTGGATCACTAGATGTTGACACTACTGTAATCCCATGATACATATGCTGTGATCCATTGATCATATCAATGACACTATTTAGTAATATGGACTTTGTTACTTTTAGATAGCAGCATGTTAATGAAAGATCTCATGGGTATTACTAGTTACATTTTCATCGACTATATTACACATTATGTGGTGCATCTTTTTGCTATAAACAGGCCATGACTTGAGATTGCTTCCCTGCACCAGCAAAGCTGTCTTACCCTTCTGTCTACAACTGATGTTGGCTTGCTTCAAGGTACTTACACTTGATAACACAAGCAGCATTTTTGTTGATAGATTTTTGAAAATAAATTGTCCTTGGCTGTCAATCTAACCATCTCTCTTCTTTGGACAATCAGCTTCGTGCCTTCACAGATAACCGTGATGACCTTTCCCTTGGTCATGTGGTTGTGCTCCTGCAATATGATTGGCCACAGGGTGAAATGCTGTTTTTAAAGGCAGTGGATAAGATCTGTCAGCAAGGAAGTTTCCAGTACGAGAACTTCTTCAACTACGTCACCAGTATCCTCCCAAACCTTTAAAAAAAATCCACATTTCCATGAGTACATAACTATATACTTCAATAAACTCAGTCATTTTAATTACTGGACAAACAAGAACAAGCCAATTGCTTTGTCTGTGTGCTGGTCTTGGTTGTTAGAGCCTTTCAAAAACTTTCTCAGACATTGACATGCTGGAGGAGTTTGCCTACCTGCGTACTCCAGACGGAGGGAGGATCCAACTGGAGCTGTTACCCAATCAGGGGATGCTCATCAAGTAAGCTCTTCCCATTTCAAACCCTTTAATTTGGCATCATAACTCTGCACATGCCTGTTATTTCCGTGTGTTCATACAGAATAGTGGTATTGCTTGAGGATGATTTATGTAGATATGGCCTGTGGGGAAAAATTCACTGAATTTAAAATGGAATTATCGGATCACTTGCGAAAAAGAGTGAAGCTGTTCATGGTAAGCAGACACAATCTAGCTTCCTCCGTTCACTGTTGTAGAAATGAAGAGACTTCAATGCACCCACACTGACTGAGAGTTGTTGAATGTTACTGTCCCTCAGGAACCCTAGTCCCGCCCTGGGGGTGGAGTTAAATACACTTCTGCTACAAGGGGTGCAGACGATGGACAGGTATCCCAGGCCCCCCCTCTCTCCC
>OMNV01015947.1:0-52045 GCA_900303265.1 Brotula barbata | reverse complement strand
CCCTTCCTTCATTCCCAAGTTTCAAGGCTTACCACCCCCACCAGTTTTGATTTGGGGCTGTCATTTCACATCAAGACTTAGTCGTTCTTTAAGTTCCTGTTGGCGTTTCGTTTATTTGAGCAAATTTTCTGTGGTCATCACTGTTGATGTTGTTCTTTGGAGATGATGTTGCTCTTGTTATTCTGTCTTGTTAAGTTTTTTGCCTTTTCATAACACTTGTTGTCATTTCATTTGTGGACATGTTTCATGTGGTCTTTGAGTTTTGATGATCAAACTTGTCTTGCTCTTGACTGCCTGATGCATTTAGCTGTGTGATCAAAACGTAATGCACTGTTTCCATGACTTTAAATCAAAGTCTTCATTGCATTACATCTAAAAATCATGGAATATATTTTGAATATATTTATTTGTGTACATGTATGCATATATATATATATATATGAAAACAAGTTTTCCTCACATTTTCTTACAATCTGTGGGTGTTTTGCTCGCTTTATGCTTTCAGACACCACACAGTGACTCGAGGAATCACCAAAGGAGTGAAGGAGGATTTCCGTCTCGCCATGGAGCGACAGGTGTCACGTTGTGGAGAGAACCTGCTCAGTGTTCTCCACCGCTTCTGCATCAACGAGAAGATCATAATCATCCAGTCTCTACCTTGACACTTTGGTTTTGACTTTAAGCCATATAGCTGCTGTTCTACATTCAGTTGTAATGCAGATGGACTGAACTGTGTCAGTACACGCCATTTCATCTTTCCAACCATCATCGATGAACTCTTAAAGAATTTGCCTATCCATTCTCCTTGCCTTGAAAGTTGATCTCTTTTCAGAGTCGGAGAGAGCACTTGTTCTGTCAATATAATAATGCAATTTTGGCTCTTTTTGCATATAGTTTTTGTCTGAACTGGTGACATTTGTGTGAAACCACATTTCAGGTGGTTTCAGCACATTTTGATATTTAGAGGGACTGGAAACTCACAAAAGAAACAAAGACATTCTTGTACATTAGTTTTTTAATTATTTTTTTATTTACAACATTATTAGTTTCTATAATTGTTTCAATCAAATATCCTCTGAATATTCTAAGAGATCAAGATTTCAAACATTCTCTCAAATCCATCATACAAAAATATTTTAGCTGGAGATTTAACAAAAAAAATATGATCCTGTTTTAAAGAAAGCCACTTGTTTTTGACATTTTTTTGTCCAGACTCATTTCTCCATTTCTAAGACTCATGTGGTAGGTCTGCCTGGAGGGCAGCTCTGAGATTAGCCCAGAACATCCTGTGCTTGGCCCTGTCCTGAGGCCACTCCAAATAAGTGTGTCTGCTCATCATAGCCTTCAGTTGATAGTACTTTGAAGAAATCAGGTACTGAGGCAGGGGCTCCAGCAGCACCAACACAACGCTGTCTGATCCCCTGGCAAGATGTTGATGGCTGGCAAAGTAAAGCTCATAATGGCACCACTCACTCTTCACAAAGTGAACCGAGAGCACAAACACGGAGCGTCTGCTTTTCTCCACACAGCAGATGATGTTCTCTATGATCGTCTTTCCTGGCACAAAGTTCTGCTGGTGATGACAGATACGGAGGCCTCCTGCGGGACCTTCAAGGTTGGGAAGCAGTGAATTGTGGACCCATTCTGCATCATGCTGACTATAGGACACGAAAGCATGAAACTCAACTCCCACCATATCTTCAGGCCGAACCTGACGAGTTCTGGCACGATGTTTGGCTCTAGTCCATTTCCAAATCATGCCTATGTACCATGGAACATCAAAACGTTGGCACAGGGTTACCAGTGCCAAAATCAATAGCAGTGCCGGACCAATAATTGTGGCAGCTAGAAGGCCAACGTTGCAGGAAACCTCTGGGATCCTAATGTCTTTTAAGGTGAAGTTCCTAATAGCCTCGGGGTAGCTGCAGCGATAACCCTGTGGCCAGCCCAGAAGATCGAGTCCTGCGAGATTGCTCTTTTCTTTAGACTTAATCCCAAGATGTATGAAACTCCGAATTGCACAGGTGCAGGTGAAGGGGTTGTTGCTGACATCAAGGCTTTTCAGCTTGGAGCAGCTCTCCAGGTTGTTCACAGATGGAGCATGAATGGAATTTGCCTTTAGCAGAAGCATGTTCAGTATGGGGAAGCCATCACATACTGGGAGGTCCCGCAGCCTGTTAGCACTTATGTCCAAAACCAAAAGGTGTTCGAATTTCAAAATGAACAGTGGTACTGTAGAAATCTGGTTGTTTTGGAGGTTCAGGATGGTTGTTCTCTTTGGTAGACATTTAAATACAGAGTCTGTCAGTCTGTTAGAGGACAGTGTCATGTTGATGATGTTTTGTGGCCAGGTGCATCCTATCTGGCTGTCATACGTCAGGGAGTTTAGACTGAGGTCCACATGCTGCAGGGATCTCATGTATTGTACACGCATGCTCACTAACTGAAAGTTCTTAAGATTGTTACCCACCAGAATCAGTTTATTCAAGTTACCGAGATTCGCACATTCTACAGTTTTTAAACCGTCCACTCTGGAAAACATGGAATCGGATAGAGCGCAATTGGAAAAATCCAGGTGGCCAATAAGACTTTGTGATTTTGGGCATGTCATGTGGATGATAGATGTCTCTAAAATTGCCAATTTCTGCACTGGCATATTGATAAGGAAGTTGTAAACAGCCTCCTGTGAAAAAAAGAAAGACTTCAGCACAGCCCTTCTGACTACAAAGGCCTTCAGTTTGGTTGTTTTTTCCACATCCGTATCAAAATCAGGCATTTTGAACAAGACAATGTCAGACACTGTCAGGTAGGGAAGAGAAGAGTTTAGAACAGTATTTAGAAAGTGAGTTAATTCTTTCCATTCCATACTAATGTTTGTGAGATAGAGATGAGAAGTGTGTAACTTCTCTCTCTCCTCGGATATTAGCTTTGTAAGGTTATGGTAGTTGTCTTTCAAGTTCATCAACTCCAACTCATCAAAAAATGAAAGCCCATCAGCAATAATACCAAGGTCCATTTGTTTGTCAGTGAAGACAACCTGGAGCCTTTGAGCGTGAACATCTTTCAGGCTGCTGCTTTCATAATAACCACCATCCTCTACGTACAGCGTCAGCGTGCTTAGGTTCAGTGCAGTAATGTTCTTGAAGTCGCCCACGCTGATATTTTTTGATCCAAGCCCTAATTTCTCCAGTCTCAGTAGGGATCTGAACTCATTTCCCAGTGTCATGGTGGTAAATTTGTTGTAGGCCAAGTTCAGTACAAGCAGGTTTTTTGTGTAGAACAGGTACTGTTGATGTAAAAGTGTCTGCAGCCTGTTGTGTGACAGGTCCAGATCCTCCATAAGTGGCGTGTCACGGAACGTCTGTGGGTGAATATTCTCTAAAGAATTCCATGACACATTGAGGAACCTCAGGTGAGGGGTGTTTTTAAAGTCTCCTTGGCGAAGCTGGTGTATGTGGTTACATGAAAGGTCCAAGAACTCGACCTCCTGTGGCAGGCCACTTGGGACAGAGGAGAGGTTTTTGTGGGAGCAGTCTATAATAATAGATGAAGTGCAGCGTCCAAGTCTCACCAATATGGCCACTACCCAGAGGGCAAATGTTAGAAGATTCATTTTTGTCTAGAGAAAAAAAGCAGGAAATATTGTAGGAATTAAAATTGTACGATGAATGTCATTTTGTAGTGTAGTGTTTTCATTGACGCTATGGAATATCTCAAAGTGACACTTGAGGAAAAGTATAGATATCTCATTTAAAGATGACTTATGAGCTAGACTCCTCTACGTAGTGCTCTGTTTGAACTCATACAACTCGGAATCCATCTATCACACAGTAAGAACTGTATACGATAGAACCGATTCAAAACAACAACACTAAATTAACAGTACAATATATTTATTCAGTCTTAGTTTGGGTAAAGTGCAGAGCATCCTTCAGATATGTTGAAATGAAAGTAATAATTCACAAACATAATAAGTGCGAAGTCTCCCAAAACATAATTAAATGCTTTAGTCATGTAATTTTTTAATTTTTACGACATTCGTTTTCAAGCATTTGTCCCTGATGGTCGATGACATTTACTGTTTTATAATTTCTCCCTTTGTGAGAGAGGAATTTTGACACTGGTTTATATCTGAAGAATAAGTACGGGGCTAAGCGTGAGACAGAAAATGGCATAAGACTGTCCCTGTCCACCACCACACTGACAGCTTATGTGGGAACCCCCCAACCCTCATGTAAAAAAAACTTCTCCATCCTCCAGTCTCCAATCATTTTGAAAAGATGTCTCAAATTCAAGCGACTAATGATGAAATATCATAAAATATTACAAATATCACACATATAGTAATATAACAGAGCCCACTAACCTGTACTGCCTTTCGTTGACTTGTCAAAAAGTGCTGTAGGCCATCAAATTGTGATAGTTTGGATCCGTTAAAACAGTGAGAAGAACAGATACACAAATGATACTGAACACACATCTGAGTTTCCTCTCCTGTACAGCGCGTCTGCTTTCACTTCCTTTTATTTTACTGCCAATGGCAGCCGTGCATCACAGGAAACTATTTGTTCTGCTTCATGCAGAGAGATGCTTAGTTGATATGTTAAATTATGCAGCTAGAGTATGTGAGGATTTAGTGTAATCATCACAACGAAATGAGAACATTTATCCGTACCTCTTGTCAATCACACACATACACTCTCTCCTGATGGGCTAATGGGCTAGGTAAATGACCTGCTGGAATAAAGGTCAGCACGGTGTCGTGTGAATGTCACAGATGAAATGTGTGGCTGTGTTTTTGGGCCCTCTTTTCTGCAGTATCATAGCGACCGCGCTGAGGTCAGTCTAGGAGGTGTATGACCAACTCAATTTACTTGTCCCGCTAATGCCTCAAAGCAGCGTGTATCCTGGGTAACTACACTGTTTACTCAAGAAAGACATGCCCACAGCCACAAGGAAGGATGACGAGGAAGGAGCTTTCTTCATGGGCTTTAAGCTGTTTTATTTTGACAGGGTGTCTTAATAAAAAACAAGCATATGTACAGGCAGATGGACACACACTTCCCAGCAGTGACCTTATTCTTTCCTCAGGGAGGAGTCAAGTGATGCTAAATTGAATAAGGACATATGAGCTGGTGTGACTGTTCACACTTGTCATGGTTTGATCAAATCTTTAAAAGTGCAGAGGGCATACTTGGCACAATCTGCCCACAAGATCACAGAGAAAATCCTGTTTCGTCTGAATCATGTGGCGGTAAATTATATTGGCTTTGTTTTTATTCAATAATAGGGTACGATGTGTGTTAAATGTATGAATTAATGGTGGGAATATGAACTGGCAGAAACTTTCCCCCCTATTAAAGGTGGAATAAATGGTCAACACTGAGATGCTGTGTATCTGCATGTATGCTTTGGAAATTTATGGAACTGAGCTCAGAGTGCAAGCTAATTATTGACAGCCACCTTTGCAGCAATCAGCAGCATGAGTGTTACTGTCCGAGAAGGGAAAGATCAGTATTAGTATTCATCTCTGTGAAATGGATCTTAATTGACAGGGATTGTGAGTGTTTTTGTAGACAGTACAGCAGATAGCTTCGTATAATTTTCATCAGTATCGTAACACAAGTGTGTGTGATTTTGATCCAACCTGTATGTGTGAACACTATGAGGAAGGGAGGGGCCGAGTGGGAGCAAAAGAACACTAGGGAGAGAGCCGAGGAAGTTAGCAGCAGAGAAAAGCAACACCAGTCTTCAGTCTCTGTGTGCTCAGTGTTCTTTTTGCCTGCCTCAGATTATTTGTACTTCTTCATCTGCCACCATGGATCACTTTCTTTCTTTGACTGGAGAATTTGTGATATTGCACGGGGACATCGCACTACCTGAGACCACCTCCCCCCTTCAAGTGGATTTCTGAAAGAAGGTAAACTCCTTCAGGATGTTATACCATCTTTCTCCTTACACACTTCTCTGCTTCTTTCTGTTGCTCTGTGGATGGAATAAGGCAGCTGATTCCCTGGGTGGAGGCAGGGTGCTTTGGCAAAAGTCCAAACTAGACCCCAGCATCCACAAGCTGTCCTTTCTTCAGGACACCTTCCCTTCAGGATTCCTTTGGGGTACAGGCACCTCTGCCTTCCAGACAGAGGGGGCCTGGGACCGAGACGGGAAGAGCGCCTCCATCTGGGATCATTTCACCCACCTCAACGTCAGTGGTTTGGTAACAGAGACAGCCGATGTGGCCAGTGACAGCTACACTAACTGGGAGGAAGATGTAAAGGCACTGGAGTACCTGGGTGTAAGATCGTATGCCTTCTCTCTCTCATGGCCCAGACTCTTTCCCGATGGAAATGCCAGTGGCCAGCCAAATACAGTCGCCGTGGAGCATTACAGTCGCCTCATAGATAAGCTTCTGGAAAAGAAAATCGAACCCATCGTTACTCTTTATCATTGGGATCTGCCACAGATCCTGCAGGAGAGGCACGGAGGCTGGAAAAATGACACAATGGTGGGACTTTTTGAGAACTACGCTGTGTTCTGTTTCCAAACCTATGGGAATCGTGTTAAGTACTGGCTCACAATGCATAATCCATACCTGGTGGCTGTACAGGGTTATGGGACAGGCATCCATGCCCCTGGAGAAAGAGGAGGTCCCTCTGTGCCCCTTATTGTGGCCCACAACCTGATCAAGGTAAGACACACAGGCTCATTGACAGGGACAAGGTCATTGATTAGCAGTCTGCAGATGAGGCTTTCTCCAGTTTCTCCAGATAGAAGTTCAAACTTTGAACTTCTGTCTGTTTATGCTGGTCAAGGACTGTTTACATCTCCTGGAGGTTCTCAGGTCATAAGACAGTGAAGCAAACAAAATAACATCAATAAACTAACAGTTGTTGCAATGAACGAAGTCCAGTCAAAAAAATAGATTTCAAGTACTGTTATATACTCTAAGTGCTATCATAATGCTTTTTTTTTTATATATATAGATATATATATACAGTATATATATATATATATGCGTGTGTGTGTGTATATATATATAAAGGTCTGACTTTCACTTCCACTAAAATATTAGTCAATCATGTTATTTTCAATAGATTCGTGATTAGTAAACACGACACTACGAGTGACATAGGGTCAAAGTCCTCCACATCAGCACTTTTGAGCGGAAGTAAAGTTATGCCTCATTAATAATCAGTTGTGCTTTCGCAATTCCGATTCAAGCACAAGTGTCATTTGCACAGCTCGTACTATCAATAGAAACAGAATACACAACAATTCAGTGCTTGTTACATTAACCTTTTGTTCCCATTTTGCATTAGGTTTTACAAGCATTAGAGTAAATTAATAATATGTCTGCTGTTATTTCCAGGCACACGCTAAAACGTGGCACAGCTATAACACCCACTTCCGCCCAACTCAGAAGGGTAAGGTGTCTATCGTTCTGGGTTCCCACTGGGTTGAGCCCCAAAATGGCCAAGCTACAGCTGCAAATGTTGAGCTTTGCCAGCAGTCGCTAGAGGCCGTGCTGGGCTGGTTTGCCAATCCCATCTTTGGGGATGGGGACTACCCCGTCTCTATGAAAATCAAGCACTGGGCTGTGCTCCCTTTGTTCACACCGGAAGAGAAGCTCTGGATTCAGAAGACTGCTGACTTCTTTGCCCTTTCCTTTGGGCCGAACAACCTCCGCCTAGGCCGGAACCTGGTGCATTATGGGCAGACTGTCACCCCAGACCTGAGGCGTGTCCTGGGTTGGATAAAACTGGAATATGGGGACATGAGGGTGCTGGTGGCTGAGGGGGGCTGGTTCTCTGAGGCAACAGTGGCAAGGGAGGACACAGTGGCTATTTATCTGATGAAGAGATTTATCAACCAGGTCCTCCAAGGTGAGCAGGGAAGCTGACAGCACAGTAACCCTTACTTTAAAAAACATTTTTTTATGCAGATCTTCCCAGAATGCATCCTGATGTATTTTGTGTATTTGGGAACTTTGGCCTTTTCACTAATATTTGAAATGGAACTTCATTAAGATGGACCCATCGTTGGTTATCTCAGAGTTAATTCATGGCTTTATAAAAAATAATTATCACCCTTCTTGAAGTGGCTCATATTAATGGCTTACTTCAGATCTACTGTATTAAATACATTTTTAATAGTAATAATAGACAATATTGTGTTTTCTATTTTAGCTATCAAGATTGATGGTGTGCAGGTATTTGGCTATTCTGCATGGTCGTTGCTGGATGGATATGAGTGGAATTACGGCTACGCTATCAGGCGAGGCCTCTTCTATGTTGACTTTAATCAAGCAAACCGAAGCAGAGCGCCCAAGACGACAGCTCAGTACTACAGACGTCTTATCAATGACAACGGTTTTCCCACAGATGAAACTTCCACAGACGTCACAGGTCGTTTCCCCTGTGAGTTTCAATGGGGCGTCGCTGACTCCACTTTGCAGGTAAGAAGAGAGAAAGGTGACATACATTTTTGAATGTGTCGTCATTTATACATTTGTGGAATAATGAATGGGAAAATAAAGAGTTGAAACCATCTACCACCTTTTTTTGTAGGTCCGCCTCTACCCATTCTCACCACAGTTCACTGATCCTCAACTGTACAGCTGGAACCTGACAGGGGATGGAGCCTTGCGTCCCGTCCAAGGTGTCAAACTCCAAACCAGAGGAGCCCAGTGCACTGACTACTTGGCTATTCGTGATCATCTCCGCCTGTTTGCCTCAACTGGGGCAACTCACTACCGCTTTGCACTAAACTGGTCACTGATTTTACCCCAGGGAGACCTCTCTGTTGTCAACACTGAAGCTCTGAGGTAGGAACACACACAAGCTGACAATTTTCTATTCAATGTGAAAAAATTAAAGGCTGATAAAATGGCATGAAAAACTAATCTCTCTTACACTCAAACACACGGCGACCCTTGACAGGTACTATCGCTGTGTCCTGACCGAGCTCAGGAGGCTACACCTGGAAGCTGTTGTGATTCTCTACTACCCAACACACAGAAGTCCAAACCTGGGTTTACCAGCATCACTGCAAGTCTCTGGGGGTTGGCTAAACTACAGTACAGTGGAGGCCTTTCAGGAATATGCAGCACTTTGCTACCGGGAGCTGGGCTCCTGGGTTAACTACTGGATCACAATCAATGAACCAAACAGACTGGTAGATATTTATTCCAGTGGGGTAGAGCAGCATCGGGCCGCTCATAATCTTCTCCTGGCCCACGCCAAATCCTGGAGGCTGTATGAGAAGGAATACTCCAGTCAACAGGGAGCACTGGTATCACTGGCTCTACACGCTGACTGGGCAGAGCCTGCCAACCCCTTTCTGGATTCACATGCAGCAGCAGCCCAAAGACTCCTTGTATTTGAACTCGGTCGCTTTTTAGACCCATTGCTAGGGACCAGATATGAGAGGAAGCAGGGGGACTACTCACAAGAGATGAAGGCATATCAGTTAAGGAGAGGTGTAGGTATGAGCCTCCCTGGATCCCTGCTTCCTGGCTTAACTGACAAAGAGATGGAGGAGATAAAAGGGGCTTTGAGTTTTATAGCACTGAACCATTTTACCACCCGTTTAGTCGCTCCATACTCCCAAACACATGCCACTGTCCAGCAGAAACAACATCCCAGTCATGACTGTGAAACCCTCTCTGACCCAACCTGGCCCTCGTCGGGCATGGGCCAGGCTCTCGTACCTTGGGGACTGCGAAGTATCTTAAGATGGGTGACCCAGAGATATGGGGGGACCCTTCCTATCATTCTTACAGGCAGTGGGATTGATGATCAGGCTCCCGTGGAGGACAAAGTCAGGCAACACTATCTGAAGAGTTACCTACAGGAGGCACTCAAAGGTTGACCTTTCTAAACATCATCCTCTCTAACCGTCAAATCTGCAGTGTTCTTTTTTGATGCAGTGTGTGTGTGTGTGTTTGTGTGTGGTGCAGTCAGACTTTGCCCATATTACAGCCACCAAAAGGTTTATTACTCTGCCTTTCCCCAATAAAACCTAGACTTTATGAGGAACCTTTGAGATCATAGAGCAAGGGAAGGGAAGGGCAGACAAACAGTAAAGCAAAAGGTGGCGATCTGTGTTTATGCTTGGATCTTTATGACCTCTAGATTCATGCCCTTGCACATGCATGCATAAACATACTTAATGTTATAGATAGTGGTTTTCGGTAAACTCACTGTAGTTTTTGATGGCTTTCTGATATTGATGAATAATTCTGATGTCATTTTCCCTCCTCCAGCTTATCATTTAGATGGAGTCAACCTGCAGGGTTACTATGTGTGGACGCTGCAAGATCGACACGTTCCTCGGTTTGGCCTTTTCACTTCCACCCACCATCAATCCAAAGCTAAAGCTTCAGTCTCTGCGTACCGTGAGATCATAACTCACGGGGGCTTTCCCGAGGATAGAACCATTCAAACCTGCAGGCTCAGCCAGTTCCAGGAGTCATGCACTGCATGCACGTGGCTCTACAAGAACAAAGCACTGCTGGTCTTTACAGTGTGTATCTTCATTACAGCTGTTATGTTCACAGCACTAGTCATTGTCACCATGTTTACCAAGAGAATCCGGACAAGCAGCAGGGGGAGGGGCATGAGCAGGATGAGCAATCGGAAAAGGAAAGAGGTGTGTGCATGTCCACCTGTTGTTAAGTGCTCGCTGTAGGACAGGAGTCAGTTTACACACATAGTGCTGTGAAAATGTCTTCGTTCTACTTTGACGACTGTTATTTCAGTTAGAGGCATAGTCAGACTGGCGATAATAATATATAAAATAATATGTGGATTATCAAATTGGTGATAAAAGATAAATGTAAAGATCGAAGGCCATCTTCACCATAAAGACGTGCCAGTGGCACTAACATGAATTTCTGTTTTAGAACATCCTCATTCATCATATTGTGTAGATCAGAATTAAATCTGACTTATACATATCTATTTATGTTATCAGAATAAAGCACATAGGCTGTTTCATTATTTCCACTAAAATGTATTGGAAAATGTACAATCCTCTTACAAGAATCGTGATATTTGTGACAAACTGTGCAGTTGCCTCAGATACAATGATGTCTTTGTAGTGTCATTATCATAGCTGTGAAAAAACCCATGAAAAGTGTGATCAGTCTTTTGTGAATAGATGAATAATATCACTCTCAGTGTTTGGTTTCCTGAGATGAAAGGTGTCAATGATTGTCACCATTGCAACAAATTTGTATTTTATAAATGACCATTATTCACGGAGCAAAGAAACTAGTGTTGAAGACATGTAGGGGCAAATCAATCGCTTCTCTGTACAACTGGAAATAAAGGTTTAAAACTGCTGAATTGTTTGTTTCCTCACCTATCACTGCTTGATGTCTATCTCATGATTTACATCCTGGTTTTTATTGGAGTTATTAGCTGAAGTAGTAGTTGCATATAAATGTGTCATAGCACATGTAAAGGAATGTCAAAAATCAATGTTTTATCACATGTTTGTTCTCTGAAGATGTTGTAACACATTTCTACATTCCAGTGATAACGGCTAGTGATGTACAGAAGTGTTTATGGCCTCTCACATTACACGTTTCGATTGCCCCATCCGCCCTTTTTTTTTTAAACCAAGAGTGGCACCTAGTGTTCTTGATCTGTACAGCAGCCCTCAGAACAATCTCAACAATGGTATAGTTATTCGGGCAATTTTTTGCTGATTGTGGATGTAATAAGAAAATTTACAATCAATCAAACCACAGATCAACAGATTTATTCATTTCATTTTGTGGGTATTTACAATTGACAATTAGGTTTATTAACTTAATGACAATGATTCCATCTTGGAAAATAATGGATTTTTTTTATTTTATTCTGGTGAAATGCCCAAAATCTCCAAAGACACCATGACAATTAATATGAATTCTAGGGAAATCTGTAGAGAATAATCTAGAATGAGGAGAATTTGAGCAAAGCAAAAAATGCCACAGCTTTACTTTTAATGGTACGAGTGACTTCTTCAATTTATCCAATCTTTATGATTATATAAAAGGTTAAAGTGTTTCGAACACTGTTATATCTATAGTGACCCATAATTTCATCTCCAGTGAGGCCATTTCAATCAAAATAAGTCACTTCAGTTAAGAGTTTTTTTCCATCCCATAATGTTGTCACATCATACCCTTTCATCTTGCACTTCTCCTGTTACATATTCTAATCCAAACTAAACATACCACAGAGCTTATAAGTAGTTTACTGACTTAAACTCACCTGTTTCATGTAAATTTTTCATGTAAATTTAACAGAAATATCTTGAATTTTTGTCCGTTTGAAACTAAGCCTCTTGCATTCCAATGTAGGATCCCCGATTGCTACTCCACCGTATGATGCGAAATGACGAATTTATATGACATCAGCGCATTTACGAAACGTCAGGACGCGTCAAACGTCATCAATCACGTGACGATGTGTACGTGAAACGAGCTCAGGCGCACAGTTTCATAGCATTGTGCTTTCCTGTGGTGAGACGAGCCCTGGTTCCTCGCTATCACTGAAGACGCGCTCTGCTTGTCTATCTGTGCTTGGCTCAAAAGTGAAAGTGCAGTATACTCTAGTTTCTCTTAGGATCGCACAAGTGCAGAGCAAGCTAGCTAGCATTAGTCAGGTCGGACGCTGAAGAGGCCCCAACCGGTCAGAAATACAGGGGAACCATGGCCAACATCGCAGTCCAGAGGATAAAACGGGAGTTTAAAGAGGTTCTCAAAAGTGAAGAGGTTAGTTGTCATGTTTGTCACTCACCGCTGCTGCCTTTCTCTTTTTTTATTCGACAATTAGGCTTAATGTTAGTGACGCGTCGCAGGCTCGGCTCGACTCAGCTTGCTTGCTAGCTAGCTACCAAGCATCTGCTTTAGCTACGCTAATTAGTTTTACAGCCCGGAGTTGGCACTGTCGCTAACGGTTTCGTCGTAACAGTCGTCGCTTGAAGGAACTGAACTGTAAGTGTGTCATCTTGGTAACGGCTGGCAATGCCGTCAGGCGAGTTAGCCTTACAAGGCAACTGTTTTGGTAGGCTGGTCCTGCTTGTTGTTGGAATGTCACGGTCCACCTTAAATGTGACATGTTGCCTCTAGAGGGCACGGTAGGAAAATGGCTTAAAAACACCAAAAGCACCATTACAGACAGAGGAACGAACGATTTGCACTGGAACATTAGAACAATTCTGACAGAAACGTTCATAATCTCACAGTGACTTACAGTGAGACGTGATTTTCGGTCGTACCACCACAAAATAGTCATAAAATACTTTCAAGATTATGAAAGTTTTCAAGCAGTTTTCTGGAACTATTTGACAAAGTGCATTTTCAGTTCATGAGTGCTGTGGCTGCTTCTCTTAAATGCAGTTTTCAGAATTGGAAAAAAAAGTCAGAGCTTTCTGCAACGTGTTTTTGTGGCTGTTGGAGAATGTGAACCCAAATCAGAGGGGCTTTGCTTGAGCACTGATTTAAAATTCAATGGTTAAGTCTCAGCACTGTTGTAGCGACAGGCAACATCACAGTCTTCAGTCTTAATCAAATTTAATGTTGCATGTCTTCGTGATCCTCTGAACATGGTTGTTGAGTTTATCCAAAAAATATCACAGGTATCCCATACTCTTAATCTAATATCATAGGATATCAAAGTCCGAAATCATAAGTAGCATTTATGACCATCTGAAGTATGGTATTACATCTCAGTCAGACAGTAAGAACCTGATTTTTACACAAATTACATTATTGTTGTGGCCCATATTGCTACTGCTGTTTGACCTGAATTGTAGGTCAGAACATTTGACATTTTAGTCTTCATATTCCATCAAGATCTCAATTTAGTGGGACTGATGTTGTCTGAAGTTATCAGGAACAGTTCTACAAAGCTTTTGAAAAAAAACTGTAAAAGAATTTAAATCAAAGTCTGAGTATTTTATTTTATGCTCAGAAGAGTACCCTGTATTATCATCTCTGCATAGGAGTCAGGCTGAAAATAAGTAAACAGTGCCCTCTATAGACTATGCTCTTTTTAAGGTAGACCAGCAAATTCCAAAAAGAATCTGGTAAATAAGAGGCCAGCTCTTGTGGATTCAGAGCAACACTGAATATATACACTCATATGATAAACTCTGTGTGTTTTAAAGAGCTCTGCATTGAATTCCCATAATACACACATATATAGAGATCCACATGTTGTGTGCTGCAGGTTGAGGTCAACTTAAGCAAATGCTAACAGGGTGTCAGTTTATGCTGCATAGGCAGATTTGTATTTAACAGCAAACTGGGTTAGCACATAGCAGTCTGCCTGCCTGCTCAGGTTTAAATGCTTATTAACTTTTCCTCCATTGTAGACGAGCAAAAATCAGATAAAGGTGGACCTGGTGGATGAAAACTTCACAGAACTCAAAGGCGAGATAGCAGGACCTCCTGACACACCATACGAAGGTGAGTATCTCTCTCTGCAAACAAAACATTGAGCTCAACTTACTGTCTGACTCCTTTTTATTTGTTTGTTTCTAATTGTTGTGCATCTTCATGTTTCCAGGCGGTAGATATCAACTAGAAATTAAAATTCCAGAGACTTATCCATTCAATCCACCCAAGGTAAGGAGTCATGAGTGTCATTCATCATAGGCAAATAACTTGGCTTTAGACGGAGAACAATCCCTCCCCCAAAGGACGCTGGGTTCAGACATTCACTGGTAACGTACCAATTCAGACAAATTTCTTCCCCTCGTCTTCTTTACATTCCTCAGGTGCGGTTTATCACAAAGATCTGGCATCCTAACATCAGCTCGGTCACAGGTGCAATATGTCTGGACATTCTCAAAGACCAGTGGTGAGTTAGTGCATGCAGCATTCCATAGATTCTCATACCTTTATCATGAAATAACGTTGCAGTTGCATATCGCAGCGGTTCATTTTTCTGTTGTTTTGGGATAGCTTTCTTTTAAGTGTCAAGAATTTCAACAGAAGCGCTTATTGTTTAATGGGTTGCAGGATTTTGCAGTGCAAAGGTGAAGGTTTTGAATGTCCGTTAGCATTTCTAGAGTTTCCCCCTCTCCCGGGAGTAGAAAATATACATGGAATAATAGTTCGTATAGCAGATACATGTATGATGCGCAGGAAGAGGCTATTACATGTTAACCCACTATCACTGTGTCTCCATACATGTCACTGTGTCAGTCTGAGAATTGAAGAGAATTGCAAGGAAAACTATACTTGCATTGCTGTTGTATTGACATATACATATGCGTATCTGTCTGTGTTACCAGGGCAGCGGCCATGACACTGAGGACGGTCCTTCTGTCACTACAAGCCTTATTGGCAGCTGCAGAACCAGATGACCCGCAGGATGCAGTGGTAGCCAATCAGGTGGGTTGTTCTTGTGTTTGCGTGTGGCATTTGATAAATACATGATCTGTATGTGTTATAGTGGCTAGAATTGGGCCATGGGTTTGCAGAAAACCAGATCCTGTGTGAGCAGCTTTTGTTACAACCCTTGACACAAAAATGGGTCCAAAAGCACATTTGAGTGCACCACAGGGTTTCTTAACCCTATCAGTGCTTCTCAGTAGAAAGTATACAAGTTAACTTCTGGGTACTTTCCTATTGTTCCTAATGGACGTTACAGTTTCAGTAGCTCATCACTAAAAACACATTTTGGCCAAGCTGTTCCTTATTTATTTCCCATATTGCCCATTTTCACCTTTACATCAGATACAAATTCATCTTCATCTTCAAAATTTAACTGATTTCAGTATTTTCACAGTCTCCTTTTTAGTGTGTTTTAAGTGTTTATTTCATATAAAAGCCTAGGCTGGCAACTTTTTTAAAATATTTATTTGTCAGCTCTACTGATATCCTCATTATATCCTGACCAGTATCTTTAAATCTAGTGCTCTGTGGGGGAAAAAACAGGTCTCTAATGTCCTTCCGTTTGCTGTAATCTCAATGGATTAAAATTCACACCTGAACTAAAGCAGCAATCACTGTTTGGGGCTGTCAACAGCTCATGTCAAACACGTGTAATGCGTTCACAATAAAGCCCATACCCCCCACGCCCTCCTTCCCAAGTTAGCACCATGATGTTGCTGCTGCATTGCAAGTCAGAGGCAATGGCAGTATACTCTGACCTGGTAACAGGAGTTTGTGTCTGTTGTACCTGTAAAGTTAATGACTGTTGTTGTTGTTGTTCTCCTTGCTGTTTTTATTGAATTAGACATTGGTATACTGTCCAGTCTGAGTGTGCATGCTAACGTCCTGTGGTGGGCAATTTTTTGGAAGCACGCTGCAGGATGCAATTCGATAGATACATTTTAATTTTTGTTGAGGATATTGAAGCTAAGAGCAGCTAGCCCAATGACCGTCATCGGGGTAAAATGACTCTTGCTCCTATAACAGACAATAGTGGAAGACAGGTAGTGCAATAAATGAGTCCTGATCCATCTGGATGATTTCAAGTTCAAAATAATGTGGAAAATACAATAGTCAATACCAGAGTCTCTGAGATAATTGCATGAACGTTTGACGTTGCATGCATTACCACAGGTTAGTGTAGAATCTTTCACATTGTTAGTAGTAACAATAAGGGATGGCTGCATGGACATGGCAGATTTGTAATTAACTCCCACGCCTTTCGGATGCAGACAAAGTGGAGTAGAGTCCAAGAGTTTGTTCATGTATGCTTGGAATGTCTGTGCGACAAATTGCTTGAGGTTAAACACTCTTCTGTACAGTGTCAGAAATACGAAACTGATGTGAACATATCTGTAGGCAATAAGCTTTTTCCTTTTGCCAAATAATATCATTCTAATATGCCTCTGAAAATATAATAACGCCTACGTGCAATTATTAATCCTTATCAACCCACATCCCAATGAAATTCATGGACAGGAAGGTGTGAAATATGGGAAGATTGTTGTTGCTGTAGCGATGCAGAGATGCTCACAATCACCAATATGCAGTGTTATCAGTAACAATGTAAGCAGCTTTATCTAAGGTCTTATATTAGATTTGGAAACCTGGATGTTTCAGGAGGTGGTTACACCCAGAATCCTCTTGTGGTTGCGTTGAATCAGTGCATTTGATTATATTTGAAATCTTCGCATTTCATTGGCAAGCGGAGAAGGAACTAGGGATTTTAAAAAATACACAGATGCGCCGTAAGCAGCCTGTTCTTGTGCTCACATCCCATCGGTTTACCTGGGGACCATATAATGGTGTCATTCAGTGCTATAACAACTAATCAAATAAAGTGGATGACGTGATAAGCAGTCAGTAATGTTCCACGTGCTCCGTACATTGAGTCGCTGGTAGTTAGAGAGATCTACGGTGCCTCGGTGACACGTAGAACGAACTCGTCAGTTGTATTCATTTATTCTCCGTTTGTGGCACGTCCAAATGTTATGAATGTGAGAGGTGTTTCTGTTGTTCTGTGTCATGCTGCTCCCCCTTATACACCGACTCATTGTTCTTTTCGTGTTTGTTTTTCACAGTACAAGCAGAATCCAGACATGTTCACACAGACAGCGAGGCTCTGGTCTCATGTCTATGCAGGCGCTCCCAGCTCCAGTCCAGAGTACACATGCAAAATACACAAACTTTGTTCCATGGGCTTTGATAAAGTGAGTAGCTCTCGTTCCCCCCCCTCTACTTAGTGTTTTTTGTAGGTGAACACTTCTGAAATGGCTTCATTTTTTTTTTTGTCTACAGAATGCAGTAATTGTGGCTTTGTCATCAAAATCCTGGGATGTGGAGACAGCGACAGAGCAACTCCTTAGTAACTGAATTTTGACATCCACTTCACTCCCTATGGATTCCTGTCTCCCCTCCTCACTCGCATACACACATGAGCGGTCTCCAAATCTGAAGGCATCTTTCCTCTGTCAGAACGGCTGGTTCACGGTGGACTTTCACTTCCACACCTCCTCTCTCCATCTCCCTTTGTCCCCTCTGTGTAGCATCCCTCCCACTGTGCTCCCTGCCTGCTCACCTCCTCTGCTCTGTGCCACACTCCAACCCGTTGCTCTGTGAGCTCTTATCACAGGTTTCTTTATGGTCATTAAACATTCCACTGAGCAGTACAATCAGAGCTCCAACCACATTGTACCCTCTTTGAAATAAATTGCAGCCTTCACAGTCACCCATGCCTGCCAGTCTCCCAGCTTACTGGCTATGTCCAAGAAGGGTTAGCGGCTTATTCTTGCCTATGCAGTGCATTCATTGTCATTTGTGAAAACCTTTACTGGACGGAGTGAAGCCATCCACAGAAGCCGTTTTGGTCCTGGTCATCATATTAAACACAGAGGGCTTGTCCTAGACTGAGCATGTTTTCAATGGATAGTTCATTGAAGTTTCTTTTATTCTAAGATGAAGCGTATTCCCCGCTCTGGAAACTAGCCCTTAAGTTTCATTGAGGATTTCAAACATTAGCCACACTCACTGTCAATGCCATATTGTCCCCTGTTTGACTGTCTATCAAGCCCAAAGCTCCTGCAGTAGACCCTGATCCGCCAGTTATTCTTACCATGGTTATCCTCACCTTTCCCCCTGCACCGTTTTTTTTTTTAGTTTTTTTAAAATTTTGCCTCTAATGGGAATACCTTTCAATTCTTGTTTTTAAACTCAGAAAACAAAAAATTAAAAAAGATTCAACAGTCACCCAACCTGTTTGAAACACTTCAAAAAGAGTTTGAAAGCGAATGCATCAACTGAACTACGCCAACAGATAATGTCAAAATTACTCATCTGTAAATAAAGATATTAAAGTCTGTGTAAATTAAGCAAGAGTCTGTCTATTCTGTTTGTTGTAGCGTGGCGTCGCGGTGCTGTGTCACACTTGTTTTGGCAATATCCTGCCACAGATGATTTGATCCAAATGTTTATTTTAGCTCCTAAAATTGTCGTCGTGGGCCCAAAATACTTGGATGTGCACAAGTTATTCTAATCTCTAGGGCCAGGCACAATCTGCAAGGCTACCCGAAATTAAATGTACATTGTCAACATACAAGAACAATCTCAATTATTAATTTCTATTTGCTGTGTTCTCAGTTAAACCAGCAGCGTATGAGATGCTGCCTGCAATGGTACATAATAAGTAATGAGCTTACTAACAGATGGCTGGTTGGGTAGCATGTTGTGCCAGCGAGCCTCTCCAAAACTCCCATATTCACAGGAAACACCCTGAGGATGACCAGAGTGCCATACATTAGCCCACATGAAACCAAGCCAGTACAATGCTGGCACGGATGTGTGTATCTTGTTGAAGGGCCTCAGTTTAGGACATTATTTTGTTGATTGGTTGGTTTTTAGACTTATATCATGTCGATATGTATGTCAGCATCCATTTGGTATATAGTGTGTATTGAAAACCCTCTGGATGAACTCGCTGATTGATTATTGATTAGATCGGATTGCCATCTTTCCTCCAGGTGCCTGCATGCTTTGGAT
This sequence comes from Brotula barbata, assembly GCA_900303265.1. Classification (NCBI taxonomy): domain Eukaryota; kingdom Metazoa; phylum Chordata; class Actinopteri; order Ophidiiformes; family Ophidiidae; genus Brotula; species Brotula barbata. The sequence goes on along the minus strand of OMNV01015947.1, from coordinate 32,577 downwards.
TGACAGGTGAATAGCTCAGTTTGTGGTGAAGCGATGATTCGGGGGCATCCTGTTTCCCTGGGGCCGCTGCTGTCATGTGATAGCTGGGGTTTTATTCCGAGTCCCAGTCGGCAGACATGCTGTCTCTCCTGCCAAGCAGTAAGCGCCCGGCCCAAACGCGAAGACGACGAACGAAAACGGTTCCCTGCTATCAGCACCCGAGTTCAACTGGGGTTGAACGGACGTCATTAGGGGCCTGATGGGGGATGAAAACCTTGGCCGTTACATTACTGGTTGGACCTTTTCTTTTGTCTTTTCAAACACAGTCAAGATGATTACATTATTCTGTCTGGCGATGCTGCTGCCCGCAGGTGAGTCAACCACTCTTGAAACCACCGTTTACATTTTTAGTTGAACAGATTGTCTTGTTTTAAATTTTTGGATTAAAGACAATTTATTAATTTGGCCAAGGCTGAAACTCATTAAATGCACACAAACCGCTTGTAGAATTAGTCAAGTCGACGTTGAATTATGGGTTACAATAGACCAAATAATTAAATGTAATGAAATTGTGATTATTGGAAATTTGATCTTCCATTGTTTAATTATCATTTTTTTGTTAATCCCGCTTGAGTCGTTTTTACATATTCTATAAATCTAAGGTCTACAAAATTAGGATGATTAGTTATAGAATATGTGATTAATTTAATACCTCTTATTGTAACTTACAATAAGAGTTACCTATTAAAATATCAAAATAATCCAAATTCATTTTTTCATCTGCACTGACAACCTTTTGAAGACTGAAGGAAATCTTGTAGAGGTGACGGTGCTGAGTAGCAAATTTGATTCCAGATGTAAGGCTGTACACCAGAAAGCACTTACTGTTGAAAATCTTAAAAGTGACAGATTTCCCCCTCTTTCTCTCTGCAGTGGTGCACTCAGCACAGGGTCACTTTGCCCGGAAGCTTCTGAATGATTTGATGGAGAATTACTCCAGTGCTCTTCGGCCAGTGGAGGACACAGACAAGGCCCTTAATGTCTCTCTACAGATTACCCTCTCTCAGATCAAAGACATGGTGTGTAGCTTTTAAAATCTCAATTGTAAAAAACAGATTCTATTTGTGTTAAGATCTTAAATGTGAAAAATTGCCAGCTCTTCTTCGCTAAGGAATTTACTATTATTTATCCATAATACCAGCGCTCACTCTCAAATAAATAACCAGTTACTCAGCTAATCCACCACAGAGAATAATGACGCTGCAGTCTAAAATCTGTTTGGTGTGATCCTTTGGTGTCTGAAATGAGAAACTGTGCAGATGTAGAGTTCATTATAAGAGATTGAAGCTTAAGGCGTATTAGTGAAATTACCGTAGACCGTTCAGAATGGAGAAACCGAGACTCAATGTTGATTTTAGGCTGAATTTGTGCTGAATTTTTACTCTTTTAAACAGAAGCTTTTACAGTATTCGCCACTGGGCATGAATGACAGAAAGAACTCTACTATACAGACCAGTCCTACTGTTACTGAGCTGGGTCAAATTTCTGCTCAGGTTCAGTGCTGTGTCAGTTGTCAGTTTATTTGCCTTTCTCTATTGTGCATGTGTGCATGTGTACAGGTGTACTGTATGTGCATGTCAGGTTAGAGAGCCAAACACGCACTCAGGACTATGTGTCCATATATGGCCGTGTGAGAGGCCAAGAGTGACAACTACTGTAGAGAAAGATTATAATAATGTGTGCTTTCCTTGGTTTGGTGATACACTGAAGCTCTGCCAGTGATATGAAACCATTTGCACACACATTTCTCAGCAAACCTCATCCACCTGATATTGACAGGTCTGATCTGCCCATGTAATGCTTACAGAGCGATAATGAGCAGAGAAATAAGATCTCCTTTTAATCTACAGGATCAGGCACTGCGTTTCTGCCTGTGAATCTATATTACCACGTGTTGTACATGTTTTCAGTAATGTGATTGTGTCTACGTGTGTCTGTTTAGGATGAGAGGAACCAGGTGCTGATCGCCTACCTATGGATTAGGCAGACGTGGCACGATACTTACCTGAAGTGGAATAAAGAAGACTATGATGGATTAGAGGTCATCCGTATTCCTAGCAGCCTGGTGTGGAGGCCAGATCTCGTACTCTATAACAAGTACGCCCGTACGTCATGCATAGACAAAAAATAGTCCTCAGATCCCTGTTTTGACAGTTAACGAATATGTACACAGCTAACCGGATCTGGAGCCTTGCATTAATTGGGTGCATAGGACAAGGAATTGTCACTTTAATCAAGCAAGTTACAGGCAAAAAAAAGCAAAAAGTAAAGATTAAACCGAGTCCTTTAAAGGCAAAAATCCATTATCATTTAATTTGTTTTATATTTTGTTATTGTCATTGTACTGACGCAAAATTCATATTTTGGGATTTGAGCCAGTAGCCCATTCTTACTCGTGTTTTGCAGAGGTTCTACAGCTCAGCATTGATCTTAATTGGCACATGTGGATGATCATTTGTCAGTGTGATTGTACTTTCTGTCCTCTTACAGGGCTGACGATGACTTCTCAGGCCCGATGGACACCAACGTGGTGCTGCGTTATAATGGAGAAATAACCTGGGATGCTCCGGCCATCACCAAGAGCTCCTGTGTGGTCGATGTTTCCTACTTCCCCTTTGACAGCCAGGAATGTAATCTTACATTTGGTTCCTGGACCTACAATGGCAACCAGGTATGGACTAGAATATAGGAAAACACACATAGAGGGTACATAGAAATATAGATGTCAGTGTATTGGTGTACTCTGTAAATTTGCCTTCTCCTCGAGAGTATCAATTTGTGTACCTGCTCTACATCTACTCTCCACTACCCTAACAGGTAGACATTACAATTGGCATGGACAGTGGTGACCTGTCAGACTTTGTGGAAAACGTGGAGTGGGAGTGCCACGGGATGCCAGCCACCAAGAACGTCATCATGTATGGCTGTTGCTCCGACCCGTACCCGGACATCACCTACACTGTGCTGCTGCAGCGCCGCTCCTCCTTCTATATCTTTAACCTCCTCCTCCCTTGCTTCCTCATCTCCTTCCTGGCTCCTTTGGGTTTCTACCTACCCGCTGACTCTGGGGAGAAGGTTTCCCTGGGGGTGACAGTATTGCTGGCTCTCACTGTGTTCCAGCTGATGGTGGCTGAGAGCATGCCACCCTCAGAGAGTGTGCCACTCATAGGTCAGGGTGTTTTCAACATTTTTCATGCTGAATTTCAATATCATAGTATTTATAGTGGCCCGCTGATATATGGTGTAGTTATCTTGATATGTGGGTGTTTGTTATTAGTATTATTTACTGTCTCTTTTTCTCCTGCCTCTTACACAGGAAAGTACTATATTGCCACTATGACCATGGTTACCGCCTCCACAGCTCTTACCATCTTCATCATGAACATCCACTTCTGTGGCGCCGAGGCAAAACCAGTCCCTCACTGGGCAAAAGTCCTCATCATCGATTATATGTCCAAGATTTTCTTTGTTTATGAGGTCGGTGAGAACTGTGCCTCCGCCTCCTCTTCCTCTTCATCCTCTAACTCGACCCAGGATAACCATCGTCAGCACCTTGGCTCCCGCATTCAGGCAAATGGCAAACCAGGGAGCCACAGTCACCCAGAGGAGCGGCATTACCACAGATATCCTCGGCCCCAGACCCCCAAGCCTCAGCACCATCCCAGGGTGAAAGCACAGCACCACATCACGAGGGATGACAGGAACCATCTCTCCAGCTTTGCACCTGGAAAGTATGGAGGGTCTAATGGGAAAATCCCCATAGGGGACTGCTGCCCTGAAGACCAAAAGCCCCCACTCACAGGTCCCACTGTGACCTTTGGTCCCTGCCTGTTCTGTAGCCATGGCAGCGGTGTCCCTGGTGGGGACGCTAAGCTGGTGCGTAATGTCGAATACATAGCCAACTGTTTCCGAGAGCAGAGAGCTACGTGCGCCAAGGGGGCGGAATGGAAGAAGGTCGCCAAGGTGATGGACCGATTCTTCATGTGGATCTTCTTCGTCATGGTTTTCCTTATGAGCATCCTCATCATTGGCAAAGCACCATGACCAAGGAGAGAAACTGCACATTTTTGTTGACATGTTGACGTGAACTGATTTTGGTCAAAGAAATTTGCCACAGATTCTTTGAGTTTTCGCTGCTGAGTTTTGTTGTTCTCCAGGGAATATCTTTTATCTCTAAATTTGAGGATTTTTCAACGTCTTTTCAGATAAGAATGAGACTTTTTCTCCTCTATCGATATGTTTTCCTTCACAGTATGTCCAATTAGGGACCAGTAATCTAAAAATACATTGGCACAATGGTTTTCACAGGACAGCTGGAACATTCTTGGTCCCTCAACAAAACAATAATACATGTCTTGATCCTCACATAGCTTATATACAGACATATCTAAACATTAAGTACACCTTGTATTTGTTTTAATAATAAATGTAATAAAATAATTTTGGTTACAAAGTTTTATATGAATGTTAATGCCCAGTAAAAACCTGGTTGCTTCTTGGAGAACCCCTTACCATCTCCGCTGATATTCATCCCAATCAATCATAGCCATCATGGTCTTTGTTATCTGACCACAAAGTGCACTTCAGGGACTTCTCTGTCAAGTTCAAATATGACCGGTGGAGACAGCACATGTGTTATTTAATAGTGTGAAATAAGATGACTGAGGCTCAGAGACACTTCAGATCCACAGAATCATTTTTGTGTCTGTTGAAAATCATTCAGTGAATATTTAATGACTTATCTTTGTTTCTGTAGCGTGACGGGGACAATGAGGATGTAAGGTAATATGGAGCATCAATTATGTAGCACAATCAGCTGCCCCTCCAACCCCCTCCCCCAAAGCCTCATACCTTGAACTTGGAACAAGTCAAATGAATGAGTATGTGTCTGTGTGCGCACGCTTGTTAGGTATGCTAATAGCTGAACAGTACATAAAAGTTGTATACTTAAATTTTGAGGTAGTAGTATTTTAGCTGAATATTCCATTATGTGCAACATTCCACTTTTTACTTAATGCTGTACATTTATTTCACATATTTAGGATAAGATATTGAATGCAGGATTTTTCTTGTAGTAGTGTATTTTACTATGTTTGTATTGGTACTTTTATTCAAATTAATTTAAGGTTTAATACTTGCAGTATTGTTGATGGTCAGAAGTAGATTTCACGAGTTTCTGCTTATCGTGCCTTAACAAGTGTCCCACTTGTTATAGAACAGAAATGTTCAGCCCTGAATCGTGATATGATTTCACGGTAAGAGTGCAGGGTAAAATATGTACTGGAAGCAGTTGAGCAAGACACTGTAAACAGCCTTGGTTTTTTAATGGTCTTTGTTTACAATATAGAATACAAACAATCAGTCATACCAGTTCAGTAATTTAAATTAAACAGCAGTGTTGGAATGAGACCGATGATGCATCACGAATCATTGCGTCTCATTATTTCCCCTGTAATATCTTAAAGCAACAGTAGAGGGCACTGCTCTCCCTTTAACTATTCCGGCTGACGTGGGATGCCCCAGAGCTTTGTGTTAGAAGCTGAAATAGTAATACACAAGAATGTACCAGAGATTTAATCCCACTGTCTTTTTTTATTCATTCATTTATTCAGCCAGTCACAATTCTCTCTACTGGGATAAAGGAAAGATTATTAGGATAGATTTTAGCGCACGGAGCCTATGAAAGATAAAGCCCACAGTGTTTGTTCCACCTATTCTTATTCTAATTAAATCCAGAGGCCAGTATAGTAAAATGAATTAATAACATAATATGCAAGACAATCCGACAGCAGTCCTGTAGCTTGTTTTGGGTTTAGTCTCTGTTCAGCAGATATCAGACAGAATTAGACAGAGGGGACATTGTTGTTCATCCCCCGATCTCCAAAGTAATTGTCATTCTGAGGCACAATGTATCTGATATAAGTGAGAATATTGTACATTTGCTGTCTAGGGAATGCAAAATGCACTGCATCTCATTATTCCTCAGTGAGCCACATGGGCCAGTAAGCTCAGGCAGGAATCACCACGGGAGACCAGGAGAAGTAAAACGATGTAATTTAGACAAGTGTAGCAACTCAGGCATCAGGGAAAGCCTGCTGGGGAAATTACCCAATGGAAAAATATTATCTGTCTCTGCGTAGATATGTCAAGGGGAAGAATTCTTGGATAATTCAATGAATTCACCAATGTCCACAGTAAGTTTTCTGCTTTAATTTGACGTTAGTGTAAAATCTCTGGATTAAATGGAATTCTTTGGACTTCATGTTTTAGTAATGTTGGTAGCAACTATCCGGACCTCCGAGCCGTGCAGGGGGAAAGTTAATGTGATAAGATAATGGATCATTAATTTCAGTCTACTCTGTATCCACTGCAGGTTTTCACTATAAAATCTCTGAGACAGTGCAAATGAACAGAACAAATGCAGATGTTATTTAAGGCAAACGATTAGGGCAGGCTAAAAAAGAAGGCAATAAAGCAGTGTGCGTCAAATATAGGAGAAAGATGTATAAAGTCGCACTGGGAAAAGGAGAAACAGTTAAGTAAAGTACAAGTACTTCAGCATTCAAGTTCAAATCTGACTATTTTGTCTCACTGCACTATTTATATGAAAAAAAACTTATAAAATATTAAAACAATTTCACATTTTACAAACTCAAAATATCCCTCAGAATATAAAAAACCCAACAATATAATAAAAAAAATGAGAAAATTAAAAAGTATCAGACTGCATGAAAGTACAGCACCTACTGTAAAGGCTTTAGCTCTGTTTGTGTTGTTATAAATGTGTGGCGTTTTTTTGAATCATAGATATGACATTTATTCAGATTATATATGTTGTTGGAGGACTTTGGATGATTTTGAATAGGGAGTTTGCCCAAGAATCTGCTTTGGCAACAACAGCTGTAAAGCATCTGGAGCTGTTGGTTAGATTGTTGTTTCTATCCAGCAGTGTTGTTGTTGTTGGATGTGCAAAACTTTAAGAAGCACTCAGTTACTGTTCAACAAGGACACGCAGCGTTTTATAAGGCGGTAAATTCCTTATTGGTGACGGACCGACCTGAAATTAACATGCAGTTGTCATGGTGATGAGACACGCTGATCCACGGTGACTACTGACGTTTATAAAGTTTGGTTCCGAATTTCCGGCATTAAAATGACCTAAAAGTATTTATTTTGGTTTCATTTACTAGCTAACGACATGAGGTGGTAACGTGATTAGAGAGCTATAGAGAGTGCTGTAACGGAACCAGATTTGCGGTGGCACTGCGTCATTAATTTGCGTCAAAATAAAACAAAGCGGATAATATTGGAAAATCATGGAATGATCCAGAAGGGAAAACGAAGATACGAATGAACACTCTTCATGCAAGGTAAAGAAAATGACGGCAGACTTTTCAAGTAAACTGAGTCATCTTCGTGACACTATGAACTCTTACACCAAACGTGTAGATGAAATAAATGTGAAAAAACGAGATTCTTTGAAAAAACCGAACGATTGCTATCTGTTGTAGCCGTTTAGCTGCAGCTAATTAGGCACAGGTGTGTCCAATAAAGCTAATGATGGAAGGTTCCATTATATTCAGCTATGCCGTGAGCCCGCGCGCTCTGCGATAGTAGAGCTCTTTACGGGATTTGACTCAATCGTTAAAACGACGCTTGCGTTTTTACTGCTAACGCTCGGAAATGTCGTCTAACCTTAACTTAAATGTAATCTTTTGTTCGTGCGATCACGTATTATTTCATTGGTGCGTGTTTTTGTGTGTTTTTAGGTGACAATGAGAGAACACCACTGAGAGAATGGTGCGGGATAAAACTGTTAAAGGAAGACCCAACAAACACAAGACAGCAAACGTTGGCTCCCAGATAGGATGTAGTGAAGATCCGACTCTTCGTGATGAGGACCCCCCCGTCCTTCCACCTGAGGTTCTGATACCGGGCCAGGGCCACGTTGGCTTCCCAGACCGCGTTTACCTGCTGGCTGCAGTGCTCTTCCAGAACAACCACGTGGAGAGGCCTGCTGCCCACCGCTTGGTGAATTATGGCAAACAGACAGGGCTTCCTTTGCCCGAAGTCAAAGATGAGGATCTGCAGCGAGCAGCGTATGAACTGGCCTTCAATACACTTAAATGTAAGTTTGGTTGTGTGTACTCTGTTCTCTTATTATGCCTTTCTTCCTTCCTTTCTTCCTTCCTCCCTTTGGAACTGAATTTGAAGTGAGGACATCAGCAAGGGCAAAGGGTATTCAACGGCCCCTATTTTGATTAATTTTGGGTGCATTAAATTGCAAGTAACCCCATTTGATTCCAGGCAAACAAATGGCCATTTGAAATGAGAATGAATAGCCCTGGGGAAGTTAATTGACAGGTGGAATTAGATATAGATAGATTGATGAAGGGCAAGTGGAAGAGAGAAAATGCTTGAACGGCCAGGGGGAATTATGTGTGATGCTACAAATCAATTTGGCCCATAATCTGTTATCTGGAACTAGGGTGGGGTCTGGGTGGCCTAAGTCACAGGGGTGTGTAATCACCATGGCGATAAGGGAGGGGGGTGTGCCGACTTGTCAGTGCAGGCAGCTGGCTGGAATCGATTTAATGCGTTCCCTGTGGATTAAGAGGTCAGGTAGAAGGGATATCCTTGTAGCCATGAAGGATTTTGTTCTTCTCCACGATTCATCCAGCGTCCCTGGAAAAGCCCACAGTCTGCTGTCCCACAACTGAAGCAGATCACCTCAAAATATCCATCATCACAAGCCCCAGCAGTCGACGACGGTAACCTCCAATTAGTTTTACCACTGTGTGGAGTGGAGTGGAGTGGAGTGGAGAGGAGTGGAGAGGAGAGCTGATGCTGACCATGAAGCATTATTCATTTCATAAAGACGTGATTGGTGCTCTGCCTTGATCACACATGCCGTTCACAGGATGAATTCGCTCACAATTCCTGTGTTGTGAAATTGGGTGCAGATGAAATGACACAGCTTGGAAGCCAATGTTAATCTCTCCTCTTCCAAACGCGCAAATCTTCGGTGCAGAAATTGATTTGCCGGTGACACACATAGGCAGTGATGCATACACAGGAAACTTGAGTTTTCTGAGTAAGTTTTAGATACACCAGAGATCAGGAGGTCAGCACGCTGACCTCATTTGAGATGTGAGACATGATTAGATTTCCAGCTGACACATGAAGATGTTTTGCCCCTCATCCATGGGGCTTCTTCAGTTCTGAACAGTTCATGAACTGAGAAGCCCCATGGATTAGAGGTGGAATGTCTTCAAGTATCTTCTACCGAGTCCAGTCGTTCTGAATTCAGCTCTTTTTGGATCCTCACACTCCCTCAAGTAAACTCATAAACTCACTCATATATGCGTAGAGAAAAATCATATACCCATCCATCATATATACACACACGCGCACATTATTTATGCTTTGCTTGGGGATCACTGATCCTAAATTGAGCTGAGGTCAGATATTAACGTAAAGCAGAAATGCCTCAGCAGCGAAAAACCTGCAGAGCAAAATGCCAATGAGCCGTGGTATTGATCTTGTGATTATAACTCTTATCTGCTTAAAACAAAAAAGCCGCTCGGTAAGCTCCGTGTCAGTGGCTGGGGACACCGAATCGTCCGTTACTGCCACCGTCAGTCAATACTAAAACACGAACATGAGGATATGGTGGCCATATGTGCCCTGGTATAGATTTATACATTTTACGAACAGAGGTGGAGCTGAATTAGTCATAATGACAAATATTATCTGTCAGGTGTTAGTCGTCATCCCTCCTCTGCCTTTTCACTTCATGCATTCTACTCATTCTTTCTTTCAAATCTTGATGGTGTTTCCAAATTGTTTCGCCACTGCTTTGTGTCTGATCATTGAGCTGAGATTGTTTATGGTGTCAATATTTCACATCTAGTGGATTGTTCATATTCTGTTTTGGTATGTGGACTTTGAGTTTTAGAATATAAGCCGTGTAGTAATTTTTCTGTTAAACTTGGATGGTATAAATTACCGTGACCTTGTCGCTAGCTATGTGAGCCCCACCACCTCTTCTCCTTGTGCGTTCCCACCTCGGTTCTTCTTTCCTCTTGCTGATTCTGAGTATTACTGCCTCATTGCAGTCCAACGGGAATGCAGCAAACCCATAAGATCCTGGTGTTCGCCTGTGTGGAACTAAAAAGATCCTTTTGAACACTTGGCTTTTGGCTAGATTTGAGATTTGTGCAGCAATATTCACTGCAACTTAGCCATTTGGTGCAGGAATCAGTGCATGACATATATTACTACTTTGGCTGGTCCTCTGTTAGATTCACATGAAATTGTGTGCACAGACACAGAGCAGGGTGAGATAAAGACCAGAGAAAGGACAAGAGGAGCCTGTATTCAGGTTTGGGCTCTTAAACACAGGATTTATGTGACCACAGTCACCATCACTCACTGCTCATTGTGTACCACCTGGATTGAAGCCACCAAACATTCAGTGTGAACCCTACTGCCTCCTGCTGGTACTTGTATAATATTCTGATTCTGACTGATTTTGCATATTAACCACAATGCATTTTTTAGATGTAGGAGTTGCTGACATGTTCCAAACTCTGCACTGCGTCTACAGTGTGAAGACGTCTACTGTAAATGATTTATAGTTGAATTTTCCCTGTGTTTTACTTGACCTGCTGTGGGTGATTTATAGCATGTGGAGGACTATGACCTCTACTGAGCCAACCATGATGGTCCCTCAGTGTGCTGCGCTGCCCTGTGCTGTTATCTCATAAGAGCTTATCTTTAAAGCCTTCTGCAGTAATGGCCGATACTGCAAACCCTGTTAACCCGTGCCTCCTATAAATTTGACCACTGCTGATGGGAAGCCTTTGTGTTTTCAAATGAAGATAAACTCTTCAGTATACAAACATTTCAGTGTATTTGCGTACAGTTTGTGGATGTACAGGAGTGTTTGTCCTGTCCTACAGGCTCTCTGTCTATGTGCCTTTGGCTCAATCCCAGAGTCCAGTTTAGTGTGATTTGCGATGTTGTGATAGGTTAACAGCGTTGTGTGATGTTGCTAGGCTGTCTCAGTGGATGGGCCCAGTTGTGGGCTCACCTTGCAGTTGCAGATTAAAAGGACCAAGGTGTGTCAGTGATTTTTCACCCTTTGTTCACTCCTCAGCATTGACACGAGACGCCTTTTTCCAAACGACTCAATTTTTTTCCAAAACGTTCAATTTCCTCTTTCTCAGAATGTTATGGTCAAGTTTTGTTCCTGCACTGGGGCTTTGGAAACAGGTGTTTTTTAATCCTGACAAGTAAAAGTACACATTTCCTGTGATGAGGAGAGCTCATTGTTCATGGACAGGACTGGAGGAGTCTGTGTGCGTTTCTATGTATATTTTAGAGTCAGCATAGTGTTGTCTAGCCAGACAGATGCTGCTTTGATGATATGAAATGTATAACATTGGGATTTAAAACAACCACGTAAACCAGAGCCTGATTGACAGCTCTAGCTGCTTCTCAGACCGTTGTCCAGAATTGATGAAGTCAGGTCAAGTCAGGCTTCTTCGCTTGGCCCAATATGTCAATGAAATTTACAGACCCAAAACAGCAATCAGTCTTCGCCTACAAAGTGAAACACTCTAAAAGCCTCAGTAGGGTACAAAGGGAATGCATTCGTACGTAATATACAGTATGTTACGGAAACAAATTATTGCATTTTGTAGGTATGTGCAAGTCTACGTAAATGTTTGAAATTGACTGAAAATAACTGCATTAACAGTTTAGTACAGAGACGGAAGACTCACTAAATCAGATTGTGTGACGGGCTCGGGCTGATCGTTTTTAGAGTTTGCGTGTTTATTATTACACATATCATTCATGTCAGCAGTCCTCTGATTTTTACCCGGCTGCTTGCTGCAGATACGATAAATGAAAGAAATTAGACAAATGAAGAATGCTAATTAAGCATTCAATCACAGGATATAAAAACGAAGATGTAATTGAAAGATCTTTTCAAATTAAATCACAATCATTTGAGCTGCCTCTAGGAGCCCCTCTTGCTCTTTTTCTTTGTCTGTCTGTCTTTTTTTATTTTTAAGACATGGTCTCATTAGTTATGGATTTGTCCTTCAAGCATATATAGTACTCTACCACTTAATGGACAGGAGTAATTTCTTGTGCCTCTATCACATGCTCCAAATAAAAGTGTCTGGCTTGGTTTCTAGGGATAATTAGACATTAAGATAGTAATAATGTGCATCATTATTGCTCAGACACATAATTAGTAATGGGAAATCTCCATTACTGCTTTCCATCACAGTGTAACCTTGGCATGCTTTGTCCCCTCGCAGATCAAGAACTCCTGGAGGATATTATGATTGACAGCTACCTTAGCCTCACTCAGCCAATGGTAAGCCAGTTTCGTAAGCAAGACAGAGAAACGCATTGAAAAACAATTGTGGTTAATTTTATCCTAAGATCTTTCACTGCAATCTCACTTTTTCTCTATATTCATGCCTCTTTTCATTCTGCACAAACATTTTTTGCTCTCACCTTAGAGCACCAATATTGCTGACATTACTGACATACGCTCCTCATCTACTCACAAAGTACAGCATGTGTTGTATTCCCTTCGCTAATCAATGACAATCACTCCCTGTGGAAGTACACAGCTAAAAGGTACTGTGTTGCAGTACACGGCTGCTTGTGTCATTTCCTTCATTGCTTTTCGCAAACAAAACATCTCATCAATTAGTAATGAAATCAAAATACCAGAACAGCTCACGGGCTGTGTGTTTGGATACAGTGCGTGAGCGTGTTCTGCACTATGCATGCATCTGTGCTAGAACCCGTGAGCAGAATATTAGTGCTGCTGAGGCTGATGCCACTGCTGCAGGGTCATAAAGGAAGGAACAACTATGGATCTTCAGTTGTTAGATATTAGATGAGCACTGTGCCGCTTGTGTAAATGAAGCAGCATCCTCTGGAGGAGATTGCCGTATACTTCTGCCCTACTTTTTACACTCTACATAAAAGGAAAAAAAGTCGATGGAGGAGGGACGCTTCTCTAACGGCCTGGACAGTGATAAAACGTGCAGCAGTGACTGGCAGAGCAGAGGAGTAATGAAAGCCAAAGGTGGTGAATTTGTAAACAGAAAACCGAGCCATCACGCTGTACAGATTCTAGACATCCACTGTCTACTTCGGTGAGGGCGCAAGCATATACGGACGCATTAATACACATGAGTATGTGTTTGCCAAACAACCCCCATGTACACACGCTCACTGTAGCCCTAGTGAAATATGGCCTTGGGTGAAATGAATGGCTCTCCCTGTGTGTTGGTGGCAGGTTGTTACTCTGTATCCGTCTATCGAGACAATAAAGCCCAGACACAATGAAACACTCTTTAGAACTCACTCTCACCTCATTTTACACTGCTGGCATCTATAAAGTTCAACCTTGATAGAGAAAGAGGTGAGCTGGGTGGAGGGGGGAGCTGTCTGGTTGGAAACGGGGTGGGGAGGATTGGGAGGAAAAGGGAGAATGAAAAATGAAGATATAGATAGACATGCATGCGAAAGGAGCCTGAGGCACATCTGATCACAATAGGGGAAAGAAATTGAAGCTTGAATCCTGCCGATGGAAATGAGCATTATGGAATCTGGGGAATCGCATTAGGTACCCTGGCATGTATAATGAACCCAAGCTGTGTGTAAAATGGATGACATGGATGGCATGTCTTAAACACAAGTAGTGTATCCTTTCCCATCTGACTCTTCATCTGCTCTCCAGAACATTCTCCTGTCACTTATTTTGACGTCACAAAACGCAGGTGTATCATATAACATTGAGAGCAGCTGCATTCCATTTAGGTATGCCAGAGCCAGGGCCTTGTTCTTGTGTATGCTAGCTCATGGCAGCTCGTCACAGTTGACTGGCAAACCTAAATGTCATTATTGATATTGCTAATTACATCTGTAATTTTCAGTCAAATTATGTGGCATAAACAAGGTCTGTATGTCCTAGTGGGTATTTGAAAAATCTGATTAACGGTGAAAGGTTTGCTGATTGAAATGTTGGGTTTTCTGCTCCACGCACCTGTGGCAAATCTGTTGTTCATCAAGGAAGTTTATTTGCAATATCATCTTAGAGTCGGACTTAGTTGTGTACAAAAACTGTTTTATCTGCGCATTCCGTTGTCCAGAATTTCCATAGATAACAAATAGTGTAAATCAGGATACATTTTGGGGAAATCTGAAATAAAAATGTGAAATAGCATCTGTCCATCTAATATCCATAGTGCCTCTCCAATCAGGGTCAACCAACTTAGCTTTTCGTGCCACAAACCTGTGTCTGCGGTGACCGCACGCAGCCAGCATGTTTAGTGTAGGCAAATTTCCCACCGAGGCACACTGTTGCCAAGCAACTTTATAAGAGGGAATTTCCCCACACCCAGGGGCGTAACCTTGATAGAGGACAAGTAGTGCTTGAGGTAGAGAGAAAGAGAGGGGGAGCCACAACCTGTCTCTGAAACCGACCTTTCCAAAAATGAAATTAAAAGCCTCTGGAATGAATAATAAGTGCCACTTAATTCCATAGCTGGATCATGAGCCCTTGTAGCGTTTTAGCTTCACGGCCCATTAGCCCAGTGGTGAGGCCGTGGCAAGCTGTTGCTGCCAAGAAACACCATCTGTCTCTAATGTGGCGGGTGCCCTCACACCCTCAGGTAGAGAAATGGGTGAGAAAGTGTGAGAAAGAGCCACAAGGGAATAAGGAGACTGATAGAATTTTCAAGAGAGATAACGGTGAGGAGGGCTACAGATATATGTGAAGCCTCCTCCTGTGTTTAATTAAGAGGCAGAAGTAAGGTCATAGCAGGACGTCCTGGAGCTTGTGTCTACGTGTGTGTGTGTGTGTGTGTATACACATTTTGCAATTCACTTATATGTCTAAATTTTAAATGTCCATCAAACTATAAATGCACGTTGCCTGTACAGAAATATTTTAAATTGCTTTTTTCCCCTCACTATTTGCTTCTAGACAGATGATCAAATGAGCCTCGTTGCTGTCATGCTATACGACCTCCAGGACAGGAAGTTCCTCCCACGGGGAGGTGAGGTGGAGCAGGAGTTCATACAGGAAGTTAGAGATGTGGAGACATGCATCCTCAGGTAAGGAAATACAGAATTAAAGGACAAGAAGAATAAACCACAGCTAGACTGGAAAATATAAAGACAAAGGTAGAAAAGAGAAAAATAATCTGCTCTTGTGTTGAAGGTCTAAAACCAACCTGGCGGCCTCCCTGGCCCGGTGCAGGATCAAACAGGATCTCTTGACTATTGACTGTATTCTGCCAGAAAGCGTGAAGACCAAGCAGCAAAGATCGAGCAGCCTTCCGCTTTACACCTGGGTCAACGCGCTGAAGAACAGGTCAGCTAATGGCATATACTACAGTCTCGTAGACAATAAAGTGCGTGTGGTGTATAGACTCTCCCACTCAGAGGTGGGTATTAAACGCCTATGCAGGCATACAGTGCAAGCATACATACACAAACATACATTTTAGCTCGGGGTGTTGTCTCGTGCTTTATGGGCCAGGTGCCTATCTGACATCCAATTACAACACCAGATTGTGGGTGTGTGTGTGCGCGCGTGCACATGTGCGTGTTTGTACATGTGTGTATGTGTCTTGTGTGCACTCTGACAGGCTGATTCAGTGAGGTGTAAATCCTACCGCAGACAGATCCAATCAGCAGCAACCCTCAGCAAGGCTTGGGATTTGTAAAGGTCACCTGTTGGAACCATTGGTGTGTGTTTGTGTGTGTTTTCGTGTGTGTGTGTGTTTTGATGGCTTTTACAGCACACATTACCATTAAATTCTTTTAAAGGGCCACATAGCCATTATTTGCGCTATTATTATCTATGATGACAGTCCCCCCCACCATCAATCCCTTTTCCTTCCTTCTCCACTAATTTGCTCTCCACCCGCCTTTTGTCCTTTTCTTCTAGTGTTGATGAGGTCCGAAGTGTGCTGAAAAATGAAGGCTTCTCACAGGTGAAATTGATTGGGCAGCTGGAGGAGCAGACCTTCTGCCAGGATCCCCACTGTAGGGATTTACTGGTTTTCCCAGCCCAGCTCAAAGCTGAGCCGTGCCGCTCCAAGCTTCTCAGCGATCGCAAACTCATCATCCAGGTACAGGTTTCACATAGAAAGGAGGCGGCCAACAAGGGATCCCTCTTTCTACACACTCTCTCGCGCTGCAGAAATCTGAAATCCCTTTCGTAAAAGAGCTGCTAGAATTGATCGTGAGACTGAGATCCATTAAGACAACAAGAATTAGTTCCCACCGACACCCAGAGATATTTCAAATTTCACACAATTTCCCTTCGCCCGGCACATTTCTCTTTGAGCCATAAAGTGCTGCTGGCGGGCAGTTTCACATTTTAATTTCTACTCCATTAAAATCAAGCTGCCACAAAAACTGAGCGTCACAATGCACCACAACGATCTTTGACACTCAAAGATTCCAATTTCTCTCACTTTCTTTATGTCTCCATTTCACTTTTTCTCTCCTTTTTTCTCTTTTCAAATGTCCATGTTCTCATCTGCTGTCTGTCTTCCTTACAAACCCTGTGATGTGGATACTAACAACAGAAACTCAAGCCAGCCCACGGGTCCATTCTGCACTCTTTCCATCGGAGGAGCTATTGATTGATGAACATTTCTATTGTAATCTGACTGCATTGCCGCTCTAAGTCTTTTCTCTGCACTCGGCTGCCTTCTTCCCAGTACTCACTCTGCAACTACTGCTTCAAGCTCCCTTTTCATCTCTCATCACACTTCTGTACCCTACACATGTCATACACCCCCACCTCCTCCTCTTTCGTTCTGTCATGTGCTGCAGTTCATTCAAAGGTGGATGACAGAACGTACGGTTTCCAAAGCGAAATTCACACACACGGCTGAACGTGAGCAGCTCGTTTTTGTGTGGCTGAAACATCAGCAGAAGTATGTTTAAATTTGGCTGCTGGCATAGTTTTGGTGGATGATCCAAATGATAATGATGGCCAGGAGTGTGTGGCAATTCTGTAATAGTGCCACATTGCAGGGATCCTCATCCCTGCAATGTGGTTTGCACACTCTCATGGCTTTTCTTGATACATTTTTACTTTTTTAACATAATGATTCTGAACCTAGCAAATGAACAATAGCTTTATTTTTTTATTCATTCGTTATTTTTTCATATACTCAATGTGTATGTAGGATAAGTCTTGCAGCCTGGGTCCAAATGCAGTATGCTCCCTGTTGCCAGACGATGGAGACGTTCTTATGGTGGGCTGCTTCTCTGGCCTCACCGTCGCACACACCGCCTCTCTCATCGCTGCCAAACATCAAGCCAACCGCAACAACCCGTCCATAGTCTACGTTTGTGTCAGCGATCGCACAGTTGCCCAGAGGGAGGAGCTACAGCAGACCGTCGCCACCATTGGCTGCAAGAGTAGGTGGAAAAACTGACAGAGGCATGAGTGTGAAAGATGAAACAGTTGATAGAGCAATAATAATCACTATAACGATTGGAGAACATAGTGTATTATATAAAAAGCGAACACATTCAGTATCATAGCTTACTATTGATTGAACAGAGGGATTTAGGCAGTGCCCTGTTTATAGCGTACTCTCTAATCATATTTATCTGTGTCTTTATCCTATGTGTGTTTGTTGCTCAGATGTGAAGCTGATACCTGAGGTTTTCCAGTCTTTGGACAGTGGCGATAAGTGGCTTCAGAAGGTGCACATTATCCTGTTGACGCCCAAGTGTTCTTTGTCTGCAATCAGCAACCCTGTTGAATTCATGCTGAAAGAGAATGGAGGTACATGATAGCACCTGACTTGTGTACTATAGAGGTACATGTTCTAGTCTAGCCTACATTACTCCCCTTTACTGTTTTAACCACTGTGTTCATATATTTAATTCAGTTTAAAACTTAATCATAGCTGCTCCATTGCGTGTGTGTGTCCAACTCATCAGACACGGACCTGCTGCGATACCTGTCCAAGGGTTCCATAGCCCACAGCAAACTGGAAGCCTTGGCAGCACACCAGAAGAAGGACATCGATCATGCCTTGAAATGTGAGTGTGAACCTTTTCTTCATTTCTCTCCCGCTCACGCTCTGTCTCTCTCTCTATCTGTCTCTGTCTCTTTCTCGCTCCCCTCCAATACAAGCTCAGTCTCAAGTGCACAGCCTCTCTCACCCCACTGACACAAAGAAGCTGCTACTTTCTAATTATCTAATCTTGTATGCCATTAGCCTGAAGCCTGTGATGTCCCAGGGAGATCGTCTGAGTCTTAATTAGGAATGCTAATGTTGCTCTGCTGCAGCGTTCCTCACATATTTTAAACAAGGCTCCTTTGTATCTCATACACAGCATTGTGTTGAGCTGAACATTGCAATGGGATGAGAATGGCCATGATCTATCACATGATACGACAAATGAAATTTATACCATTCTGTTGTGGTGTTCTACTCTATTGAGTATTTGAATGATTGGATTACAGATTCTGCAGATGTTACGGTTCTGTACTGCATCCTCGTTAGCGTCGGGATGGATTCTCTTCCATTGAGTAGAGGGGCATCCATCAGCGTCCATTAGCTTTGGTCCATTTTGTATTGTCCAGCACTTTGCTCTCTGTGTCGTCTGGGTCTTCCTCATCTAGCAGGTGGAGTCTTTCTGTCAGGGCCAATGAAATCCAGCTCCTCTAATCCAATTGCTATCGATTGGCTCTCGTCAACATTTTTGCCCGGGTAGATACTTTCCAATACGGCTCTTAATTAATGGTAAGTGTGTATCGAGTACCTGAGTCAACGGTCAAAAATGATAAATCGCAGAGAAGCAAATGCTCAGACATACACACGCCAACACACACCTTTACAGTCCTCAATATCAGAGTTGGGTATGGACTCCGACAGGACAAATGTTCATGCCCCATGTTCTTTTTAAGCGTCTTTTACCTCGTCTCTTTAACTCATTAGACATTTGTCTGGAGTGGATTTGTCACATCTGAAAAGGTTTTAGGTGTTAACATTTTGGTGTTAATTGTTCCTGGCTGGCTGTAATTAGTGTAGCAGATGAAAATAAAAAAATCAAAGCTCAAATGAAAGAAATCAAATGGCAGACAGCTGCACAAATGTACAAACTGTCAGTAGGTGAATAAAATGAGAAATGCCTCGTACGTGATCTGTATGTGCAAATGAATTTTAAGCACCAATTTCTTTATAGGAAGCTTTTGTGGAGGAGGCGGCTCGCTTTGAATACTCAAATTGAATTGTCATAAAATGAGGGACAGGAACACTTTGCAGCTGACATGCATGCGTGCTGGTCTGTCTGGTTAAATTGTGCATGAAATTAGTTTGCCTTTTAGGGGGTGTGAAAGAATCCGTTTAAGGGATTTCAGGGTCTCCATTTGCATGTTTTAATGTTTATGTCACAGTTGGTGTAAGATGTATGTACATTTAAAGTGCATTTAGCAGCATTCCAATCCTGGCAGGTCGCATTAAACTGAAAAATGACTTTATAAAAAGACAAGACGAGTGGTGCAGTGCAGAGTTTGAACAGGAGAGTGCCAGAGTATATGTCCATCATCGCACGGTTAAAATGTTTGCATCTTAATCTGATAGAAATGCTCTAGTTGTTGCAATAAATAATATATATTTCAAGAAATGTGTAAATGAAAAGAACAATCATCAATCTTTGTCTTTTATTCTGCCTAAAATAAAGAGCATACTTGTTGATGAATACAAACATTTGGATACATATGAACGGTTCATTCAGTTTTTCAAATGGATTTTTGCAAATGTGTGTTTCTAGTCCCCAAGGTTTTGACGGTGGTGTACTCTACCTACTCATCATACTCTGAAGAGAATGAGGAGGTGGTGAACAGAGCCTTGGACCAAGCCAGGACACGGTCAGAGCAGGAGGGGAACCCAAAATTCACAAACTTCAGGTCAGCCTTAATCTCAGCACCTCACTACCTGTGGTTCGTTCTTCTGCTCGTTCATCTGCCTCCATCATCGTGTCTCTTAACCCGTCTGTCTGTCAGTTTGTTTATCTCCCTTCAGTTAGACTCCTGTCAAAGTCTCAGTACACCTTAGGCAGAAACTGAAGGAGATTCAGTGGAAATACATGAAAAGATGCCATTTTATGTCTCTAAATGCTGAGAAAAGGGCAGATGAAAAGTAACTTCTCAGACAGCTGCCTCTCCCATTGTCATATTTGAAGGTTTGTCTTTGTGTGAATTGAAAAACTTCACACTTGTTTACCATTCCTATTCTCTTGAAGCAAGTGTGCCGGACTCCTTCGTGCAGTAAGTTGGCCTGGAAAGCTGGCAATGCCTCAGGCTAGTATAAAAATAAAATACACATGATGATAATTGTGTGGATCGCGCTGGTTTTACCTCAACAACCCACGTGTCTTATAATGCGTCTAAGACAACGTGTGTGTAGGTGGGTTTTTAGCACCGTCTTCATGTGTAGCAGTGTGTAGTGTACTTTCTGATCTTAATGTGTCTTTTATCCAGGTTAAAGCCGTCGTTATTCGCCTGTCTCGGCCTTGCTGAGGGGCCAAAGGAGACAGAACCGTTCTTCAAGCTGGAGCCCTCCAAGCAGAGCAATGGATGTTTTTTGGCCATTCTCACCAGAGAGGTGAGTGTCAATAAAACTTAAAAAAAAACTTAACACAGACAAAGCAGGAGCTCTCCAAGGTGAGCTGGCAAAGAGTGTCATATCTACACATTTATGTCTACTGTAGACCTCCTTGTGTAGTGTTTTAAATATTTTATTTACTACAATAATGACTGCAGGCGGGTGAAGAAAAACACAGGAAGTCACTTAAGCTGTAGAATACATAATTGGGGATCGTGCAGTGAATTTACACGCACATACTTTTCGTGTGTACAGTGATTAAGTCAAAAATGCTCATACGCCTTAAGAATTAACAGCTAATTAATTCCATGGTTCGCCAAATATACATGATGCTTAATGTCTCGCCTAATCAGTGTGTGTGAGGGAGGGCCCACCAATGAGAAAATGCATGTGTAGGTGGCTTTTAAATCAATATTTTTATGTTTTATATGCTTTAGTGTTACAAAAACAAGCTAAGTGTGAGGACTTACAAATGCTGGTTGACCTCTCGGGGAAGCAATTAATGTTTAGTCTAATGTATTCCATCCTGTAGTTTCTGAATTGGTGAAGAATGCCAACGCTGGGGCTCCTGGAAATAAATAATGGTTCAGTGGACGGAACTGCAGCAGGCCTGTAGTAGTTTGTGGTTCCTCTGTGCCTGAAAGGGTTCTGGCTCGAGTGCAAAAGGGACTACAGTCTTAGCACGAGTACAGATTATCAATCTACTGCAGTTAAGCTACTACAAAGAGCAACACCATTAATCCGCCAGTGCTGCTTTTGGGCAGCTCAGCCAAAGAGACAAATTAATGCGGTAGCTCATTGAACATTCTGTCCTGAAAGCTGTTTGCTCCTACTGTGGGTCAGTACAATATCTCACTCAGGCACTGCACGTTGAAACGAAAGACGGACTAAACCCATATTATTGTCAGCTGAGAAACTCCCATTTTCCCCACTCCCACCATCCTCTTTCGCCCCTGAAAGGGCATCGTCTTGGCTTGCTCGTAAACACGCAGCTTTAGATATTGCGCTGAGCATGTGAGACCAGTTTTACATAGGGTGAAATTTAGAAAGTAGGACTTTAATAGGGAGCCCCAAGAGAAGTGTAGGAATAATGATGAGTCAGGCATCCAACATATTCTGCTCGCCGTCAGAAACTTTCATTTGGAAAGCGTGGCGCATTTGAATTTTGTATGTATGAGACAAAAGTTGCTTTGACTATTTTCCCTTGCAGAAATTAGGAAAAAAACAAGATAAGCAGGGAGACTAAGCTCCTGAAAATTGTTGTCAGTCCCCTCAAAACCCAGTGACAGAAAAACTGCAGGAGGAAACGTAGAACAAGAGAGTTGGGTGTCAAAATCTGGTGCCTGGTCCTTTCATCAGCAAGTTGAATAAGTGGGGATGAGTGTGAATGAATATTGAAATTGGAGGACTGAAGGAGATTGAGTTTCTGGGTTATCTTTAGAAATGGAAATAAAGCAATTTAGTATGAGATGATGAGGAAAAAATGTGGTAGTTAAATTAGTATGAGCGCAAGTAGAAAGAGCAGAGAAGAAGAAAATGAAGAGGAGATGGAAGTATACCAGGGCAACAACATATAGATCACTGGCACTCAAGCATCTAAATACAAAAAATCTTCCTGAGTGGGATATTTTGTTATATTGTCTGTCCTGCAATAAGTTTTCGAATTGCATTGGCCTGAGTTGTCTGTGTGTTGGGGTTTGAGGTCATTCTGTCTAATGGCTTTATTTGGTGAGCACTTGTGGGCAGATGTGCTTCCATTGACAGTGATCGCTTCCATTCCTGTGGTTGAATCAGATAAAAAGGTGTTTTCAGTGCTGGAACCGGTGTATTTGGGAAGTTTGATGAAGTGAATGGGACTGCAGAGACATTCTTATCCCTAACTGCTCTTACTCTTCTATTAAGAGGTTGCTTGAAAATGTCATTGCTGGAGAAGGGCGGAGTTTTTCTTCAGAATCGCTGACTTGTGGAGAAACGGGTGCCACGGATACAGTCGATCGGTTGCTTCAGTTTGCTCAAATAAGTGCAGCGCTTCCCAGAAAGGTTGGCTCATCTGATCTCTGAAACCAACTGCAGATTATTCATAGTAGGAAATTGTCAGCACACTGTGAGTGCGGAGCTGCGTAGGTGGTGAACCTACCTCAATAAGTCCCATCAAGTCTGTGTGACGAGGCTTCCCGACGTCCTAATAATCGAAATCATAGCCACGTTTATGACACCCTCCCTCACGTTATGAAATTTGCTCTTATGCTTATGATGCCAGTGTGTGGTTATTAAGTCATTTTACCACCTCTGGGTGTGACAGAGCTTTTCTGCACTGCAGTGTCTGTTCCTCTTTGGCCATCCATCATGTTTTATCCCTCCGCAGATGGGAATGAAAAGATAATCAACCTGCTGTAATGGCGCCTCAAACAGGGTTTTTCTTCCTACCACCAATAAACTCATCTAATCAAAAGTTATTGTGGCACTCTGAAAAGTGTCGTAAAAATCGCAATTATATAAGTGTTTGAATGCTGTCTGGCTTACATCGCCTGTCACTGTAAAATTCTTTATGAGCTTTCCATAGAAGAACAGCTGGGAACAATAAAGACAGTGCTGTGTTTCTGGCCATCATGGGTGGACTGTCATACGCTCTTACAGTCCCCAAATGTGTCAGAGACTTTCCTCATGCTTTGGAGGTAATTTCATGCATTTGGTGTTGGTTGCCAAGATGCATTTGACATACTGGTCTTGGAACTAAACGGTGAAATGCAGTGGCACTGGTTCAGATCCAGCATAGAGACCCGGTTTGGCAGGATGTAGAAACAAGAGATTTGTGGCAC
Organism: Brotula barbata; assembly: GCA_900303265.1. Classification (NCBI taxonomy): domain Eukaryota; kingdom Metazoa; phylum Chordata; class Actinopteri; order Ophidiiformes; family Ophidiidae; genus Brotula; species Brotula barbata. The sequence continues at coordinate 9,032 of OMNV01015947.1, read as the reverse complement.
AGTTGGTTATTGGAGATGGAGAAGTGAAATTTACTGGGGTGAGGAAGAGATGGGGAGGCGAAGGAGAGGAGCTGTTGAATAATTCAGTGCCTCTTGTCTGTATGAGTTAGCATCAATGTTGAGGGCATCCAGCAAAGACTGCATCACGCCAACGCTCCCGACGCATGTTTACCTGTGAACACGCCCAAACAGATGCATGCAACCTGGCACAGTTGTACAGACGTGGACACTGCACGTGTGTTTATGAAGCTGCACACGGGTTTGGATTGACAGTTTGTACAAACACACAGACAGCTGCATTAATGTACAAACAAGCACATTATAAGAAAATACAGACAAGTCCTCACTGGCTTCATGTCTCTGTGCTTGTGAATAATTCAGGCTTTGAGGAGTGCAGAGGCTGCTGTGTGGGCTGGTGCTGAGACAGCAGGTGACCCTGCAGCCAGCAGCAAGGACAGAGTACTCCTCTCCTCCTCCTCTCAAGCCATTGTTTCCCCCCTTTCCTGGCAGCCTGAGCTGATGGTCAAAGAGACGCCACAGGAGGTGCTGGCCAGGGCAAATGCCAAAGGTCTGCTGGACAAGATAGGTTCCAACCAGCCAACCACAAAAGTGCAGCATGGAAAGAAGGAGAGGATGACTCAAGTAATCCGTGGACACGTCTCCCAGTCCCTCCTCTCTGCAAGGACTCAGTCCAGAGTTAATCAGCGACAAAGTGGTCAGACCAGGTCCAGCAGCTCCGTTACTTCATGTGCAGATTGGGCAGTGGCTAATAGAGGACTGACACCTCAAGGTGGGCAAAGCTTTGAACCCTTGAGTTATCATCAGCTCTCCTAACTACGTGTGTTTGTGTTTTATAGGTACAAGTTACAGCAGTCTGGAAGAAGAATCCTCCTCCTAACTTTAATGTAATTTTTTCATTCAGGACAATCCAAAGCACCCCGCGTTCAAGTGTCAAACACCATTGCGTCCAGCTCTTCCTCCTGCACACCAGACCAGACCAGACCCTTCAAAGGCATCAGTTGTGTGTTCAACAGGACAACTTTTAGCACCTCCAGCCCTGTGCCCTCTTCTGCTCCTCCCCCTGTGATCCCTGTCATCCGTCACTCGAGAGCTCACCAGGAGGTGCTGAAACCCGTGGTGCTCGTCCTGCCTCGTGTTGAGATTCCCAATGTCATCCTGTCCCAGCGCAGCTCCAGCATCACCTACAAGTGGAGGAGCCCAGCTCAAGCTGCACCCCTCTCCCGCTCCATCAGCAGTTTCCATAGAGATGGTACAGTCAAACCCCGCCCCTGGTATTGATACATTACTGAATATGAAGCAAATAGAAACTTTTGTGCTTGCCAAATGCTAACTGTAAAGTCATTAGAAATACTAAAGAAATAGAAAAATATAACATCAAATCATGAAAATTGCCATTTTACAGAGGTGGTTCTTCCCAAACCATAATGCTTCATAATCATTCATCACTCTGTGCCACAACAAGCTCATCACCATCAGAATTTGAACTGTGTATATTTATAGAGCCGTGCCACGTTCTTTCAATGTCACCTCATGATAAATATTACATTGCAGTGACCTGACAATGGAAGCGCGATTAAAGTTATAAATTCAAGAAGCCACCGTTGTTCTTGTGGTAATGTATTTATTGTCACAACAGATTACATTTACGTGGTGTTGAGATGAGTGGAGAACAGAACTGAAATGTTTTACAGCATCTTTCTAGTTTGGCGTGTGTTGCATGAGATAAGACCGCATTCACATATTTCATGAAGAGTGCAGGTGGCGGCTCTGGGCCATTGGAGCAGTGTAAAGGTTCGTATACAGTGACAACAGACTTTACTGCTATGTGGGTGCATGTAATTATGTGTGTATGTGAGTGGGAGTAGACTGGGTGGATTTACTGAAGAGTTTAACATTTAACCCTTTTGGCACAGCTTTTTCCAAGCAGGTGAAGTCAAACCCTATTTTCTGCCACTGTCCATATTCCCAGGGGCACATCACACCTGCCAATGTTGAAGCCCGCAACTGGAATTCTGAGGGTATGTGAATGTAGATTCCTGAGGGATTTGTTATGTTGGACAATAAGCATTGCAACATTTTCAAACGAAGAAGCTCAATTTGAATGTTAGATTACAATCCCGACTAATTTAAAGCTTCAAAGTACATTAAAAAATGTTTCTGCCAGCGATCTGTCTAAATTACAGTTTTGGGGAGAAACCTTTGATTTAGACATGGATTAGAATCAGAGTAGAGTTGACTTGTGCCAAGAATCTTTCTGTTTTTCTGTCTTCACACCCTTCATAGCAAGACCCTTATTAACTCGTCTAGATTAAACACACCCCCTCAAGATAACATGCAGTACCAAAACCCATAATTTACCCCCATTACTCACACCTAAACCTCATATCTCCCTCCTATCTACAAATTGTGTGCCCTAAATTCTCTTAAGTACAATCATTTACACACTTTTTTATTTTGACCGTCAGATCACTGTTCCCCAAAGGAGAGGTCATGTTTTTTGTCTGTTTCAGGTTTGTCACACATCAAAGGGAACCAAAATTATTATTTTTTTATATTAGCAGTGGGTGCAGCCTTAGTGACCATGTCTGTCCTGTCTTGGTTTCTTTTCTCATAATGTCACATTCCCTCGACACCCCTCCTGTCCTGGAAAGCCTGGCATGTCAACAGTCCAGAGGCTCCACCGTGCTGATGAATGCATTTACAGGAGGGAGCGTGTGGGGAAAAAAGTGGTACACGTTGGTAGAAATTTTCTCTGCAATTATCCTGTGTCTTGTCTGATGAGATCACTGTAAATAATCCGTGTCTTCCATGTAGAAGTCCACACCGCTGAAACATTTGGCTGATTTCCCCTCAGACACAGCAGTGGTCAAAGTTCAACCAGTTTACCTGCAGCGTTCAGTTGTTCTCTCGAAGCAGATAAATGTGGATTTAAAAAATTATTCACGCATTCTTGAGCAGTACTCTCCTTTATCTGATGCAGTGAATTTTCTTCTTTTAAACATACTTTATGTACATCATTGGTTACCATGGCTGGTACTGATTGGGTGTTGTGGTGATAGTGCAGGTGGCGTCTTGTTGTTGGCTGTGGGTGGTGTGGTCACTGCTGGGGAAGTTCTGATGGCTGCTTCTTGGGTTTCAGAGTGTCTATGAGAGACTGGACACCTCGCTTCACGCTGGTAGTCACCCTGCGCGTCACAGAGTCTGCGGAGGGCGAGGAGGAGGAGCCGGCGTGTTGGGAGGGAGGACGAGCCACCAGACACTTCTGATACCGCAGCTGACGAAGAGGACAGCTTTAGATGTTTACTTGTTTTACAGGTACATCTTTGATTCAGAACATACAAAGGCATCCTAGCAGAAGAAAGCAGTAAGTTTGAACTCACCACGCAGGCTGCCTGCACAGCCTCAGACACACTGCCTGCGTTGGGATCACACCAAAATACATGGCACTGGAAGTGCTGGTTCCCAGTGTCCATGATGAAGGCGAACGTGTGGATGTCTCGACCAACACCCATGAAGGACAAGAAACGAACGCGACACTCTGCCAACACCTCCTCTTCCTCCTCCTGTACAGAGAAGATGAGTATGTCTGTTACCTAACTGTTGAACAGTAATTGTTTGTTTTTCCCCCAGGCCCCTCACCTTCTCTTTGATGACGGCGACAGTTGTGTCAGCGATGCTCAATGTAACAGCAGTCCAGTCCTCTTTGCCTGCGGAGGACACAAGGCTGTCTATGGCCCCATTTATGATGTCCATGCCTGCGAACGCAAAACGGTGCTGTTGAATTGCAGTCTGTAACTCTACTGAATATTGACGATTGTGGCAATCAATAAAATGTGTTTTGGAATAATCTGTGGCTGATGTGAAATTGTCACCTATAGGACGTGAAACCGTAGTCATGCCAAGGTACAGCACATGGAACTTTTGCACCAACTCAGTCTTTGGCATGGGAAATTCTGCAGAGAGAGAGAGCCACATGTTACTTAAACTCCTCCAAGAAAAAACAAAACACGGATAAGAGCAATTTACATGAGTCTTTCCAAACATAAAATTTCTCTAACACAAACTCTCAAACATTCAACTTCAAGAAAAATTAATTTACATGACTGTCTTTCTGAGAGAGCCAGACGTCTTGTGTACTTCCTGAAATGAGTAGTGAATTCTTGGAAGTTTCTCACACTTTGCAACACTTAAAAGGGGAGAGCAGATCGATGGGGCACACATGCAGCCAGACTGGATTCTGGTTTGGCTCTGATTCCGCTGTCATTTTGAGCTAATCTGCTTTTATACTCTGGCCTGACGAGGGATAATCCAAGCTCGACGGCACAGCAGAACTGGGACCAAAGACAGTTAAGGGAAATTCTTTCCATCTGATGAGTGCTGGGGCCTCTCTGGGTACATTCTGGGTTTTAGTAAAAAAAGAAAAGTTCGTTATAGCTGTAAAAGATGTAATGGGGGGGGTTCACAAATAAATACTTTGATCCCAGCATTGGCATGGGGGCTGTGGATTGCCAGGCCTCGTCTCTAAGAAACACTAATTGGTTTTTAATGAGGTCGACTTCCTCTGTAAGCCAAGAGCCGATACAGTTCTTTAAAATTCTGATACTGGAGTGCCTTTCCTTGGCACTCAGCAGATACCCACAACAGCAGAAGTTATAAAAGGATGAACGGTACTTTCGATTTTCTCTGTTTTCCCATAATTACTCTGAATTGACTGGAACCAGCAGCAGTGGAACCTAGCCGTGCTAATTCTATTCCCCATTTTGCTAAGATAAAGCTAAGGGATTGTTCTGCACTCAGCATTATCTGTATGTTACAGAATCCAACACTGCTGTCCTTTTCATTAGCTATTGCTCCTGATCTGATGAGGTCATTTACATACACACATATGATGTTTTAAAGTAGGGGAAGGCTGTAATGGGAGACAAAAACCTGCAGCGGGGAAGATAATGTGAATTCCTCTGTAGTTCCCAAAAAGGGGAACTACAGAGGAATGAGGCTCAAACAGCGGATGTGTATGCATGTGTGTGTACCTTGAAGGGGTACATCAGAGCCTGTCTGGGAGGAGCTGCCAGCTGCAGCCTTGGCGCTTTTCCTTTCAGCCATAATCTAGACAGGGAGAGAGGATAAAACACGGAGCGTGAGGGGGACAAAACGGGAGCGGGAGAAAGAGCGAAACAGAAGAGGGGGACAGACGAATGATGCACGTGGAGGAGAGCTGGAGGAGAAGGAAAGAGGGGCTTCAACGTGTTGGATTCTTCCACCAATTAACAACAAAGTACTAATAATGCACACAGGATCAAGAAAAGGGTGCAAACAGCTGGAATCAGAACCAAGTGGAAATATTCCTTTGCTCCTGTATTCTTCTTCTGCAGTATTGGCTGTTTAAAGGCTGTTGAATAGTCTGACTGCCCTCTGCACTCTGCTGCTGCACTCTCTTCCTGCTACAGATAGTTGATTAATTGTAGGTGTCATTAATCAAAGTCTATGGTGACTCTGCAACTCTGCTCACAGGGGAACATGCAAGCACAGACACACACACACACACACACACACACAGTCATACAAAGACACAGAAATGCACTGCGGGACTCAGGTCACCAAGTTTCTCCACTGCAGTAAAGGGAGATCTACGATACGTTTAAAATAGGTAGTGTGGAGTGAATTGTGCCTCTCTCTCACACACATCCTATAATGTAGAGTAAGAGATGAGAAGACATTAACGGAAATAACACTTAAACACTAAATGGGTCAATGTGCCTCTGATGGCGATGACCAGTAGTTCTGGGTAATATCATCCTTTACAAGGTCACTGCTGGCCTTGGGACTGTGATTTCTCTAAGTGTACACACCAAGTGAGAACGTATGAGTGTGTGTGAGAGAGAGAGACAGTTAGATTTTCAATTTTGTCGCCTGACTCCTTGTATCCATTTGATCTCTCGTTCATTGCTAAAACGCTCCTAACGCTGCAGCGGTAATGGCACCCACCTTGGAGCAGATTTCGTGGAGACTTGTGGCGATGGCTGCGGCAGGGGTATCACACCGGAACACGTGACATTTCAGCACCCGTGTGTTTTTGTCTCTCGCCACATAGGCAAAGTCCCTGAAATGTGCAAAGAACAAAACACACACACGTGAAGTTCTAACGTAGCTTCAAAACACACAGTGATGCTCCTTTGAGATACATGAAGCACCAAACATGGGTGTGTGTTAAAAGGGCAACAAGTCAGCGGGCCTGCTGTCCCACAGAAGACAATGTCAACATGGAAGTTAAAGCAGAACACTGAGGACTAACAAAAATATCTACAGCACGAGAAACTCATAGAGCTGTTTTGCATGTGGATGACCTGACAATAAAGACTGAATCATAAACAGTTCAGATTGTGAGTGAGTGAGTTGAGTGGCTTTCTTTGTTTTTTATCTACAAATTTAAGATCACTAACATGCACACTTAGAATAACATAATAATAAAAAAACTAATCAGTGCATTGACACAAGTCAAAACGTAAATTTCTAACCTGATTAAAGTGTAAATTGTATGACAATCAGGAACTTTTTTTTCCCTCCAATGTATTATAAATGTAGCACTTGGAAAAAACAAACAATAGAAAACGTCAAAATGATCTGAGAATTTACAGAAAAAATTGATCTATGTTATGTACAGAGAATTCAAAGAAACACAGGTTTGACTGACTGATTATGTTCCCAATTATATGGTGTAAGCCTTCACCTGTGATTTATTTTGACACACAAGCTGACAGACTTTTCCATTCAATATTTTGACTTAATTTTTTCTAAAATTAAAAATTTTTCTCTCTAAATATTACAACTTTAATCTCAAAATCTATTCTTTTTTTTACCCGAGGTATACTTTCACCCATCGCCTGATAAAATAAGCAAACCCATTCAGGAAATCCTATTAATCATCCCATTAACTGCACCCACGTAAAGGACTTACTCGCTCTTTGTCTTAGTAACGAAAGCTGATGCTGGTGCCCTGGAAGTGAAACGTTATCCTGTCCGATGCTAACATCTGTCGTCTGCAGACATAAATATGAAACCAACCTGACCCTAACGATCAGATATTGGGATGGAGAAAGTGCACAGAATCTGACGAAGGAGCTCCAGAGAAGAATCAGAGAACATTTAGAACCCAAAAATCAGGTTGCTGCTCTCCGACATTCAGTGCTTAAATTAATTTTGAGCTCACTCTGTACTTTTGACTTTAATGAGCCAAGCACCTGCAGGAGACTGACAGTTGATTAATAAAAGTGGCTCGGGGTGATTTGTTCGCAAGTTGCTGAAATTTTTCTCTGAAAGCAAACCCCTGGATCCCCGACCCCCAACTGTTCAACAATGGAAGACCGAGCAGCAAACTAGGCTGCAGTAGATTTCATACTTAAAAAAATGATAACTGGAGTTATTTTTATACCAACAAGGTGAGTTTAAACTTTTAAACCTGGATAGGAAAGAAGATGGAAAATGTTCTTGTTATTCTGCTAATGGATTCAGATGCATCACTCAAAAATTCATCAACTCGGTCCTGTGTCGGCCTAATCAGCGGCTTTTCTATCCTCTCATGTAATTGATTGCTTTCAGGTGTTTTTGGTATTGAGAATCTGGAATAACAAGTCAAAGTAATTCCCTACATGGCAGGATAGAAAAGCCAGCTCATTCTGCCTGGCGTAGGAATGGATTCTAGACTCCTGAATTAGAGATCAGATGTCAAAAGGACAAAGGTTCACCTTGACTGAGGTATTTTAGTGAATTGTACGGCGACCTTGAGTGTCCTGAAAGGTGCTTATAATTTGAATTCGTTATCATCATTATCATTATTTATTTATGTTTTACCCTGAAAGTACCGATTTGCATCACGCACAACGCTGCATTGTGCAGCCAGATCACGGCTCAAATCAAGGTTTTGCTGCTGGCCAAAAACAATTCTTTGTCCACTGACTTAATGCCCATTTAACATTAACATTTAACATTCTTAACACACACTCACACACGTTGTCGATAACCAAGAAAAGAGAGAGAGAGAGAGAGAGAGAGAGAGAGAAGCTCCACAGAACGGTAGATGAAACACAGCAACGTACAGTATGAAATGACAGAACACACACACACACACAAACACACACACAGGACCAGCAGACACATTTCATCTTTGTTAACAGTTAAGACAATCTGTAGAGTAAATGGTACGAAGATGCGCTTCCAGCCGGGCCTGAAACGAGCGATTAAACAGACGGAGAGCGAGAGTGAAAAAGCAGAGTGGGATCATGCAGAGAAGCCACCTGGACGGCGATGTCACCAGCTGAACCCAAACAGCTTCATCCACACGCGCGCGCACACACACGTGCACGTACACAGACATACGTTACACACCCTGAATGCCCATACACACCAACGCAAACATGGCAGACGAGGGCTGCATTCATCACAGTGGGCTCTCTGTGTTTATGAGTCCATTATCCGGCCCGTCTCCTCTGCTTAATTGTGCGCTTGTGCACTTAAGGTCGATAATGCTCCTCGTCTGTGGCCAGGAGGAAAAGCACAATGGGGGCTGTGCGTGTTTATGTGTGCGCGTAGACGTGTGTGTGTGTGCGTCCCGTGTGCTTTGTTCTGGGACATTTGAGCAATGTGTCACCAAAGCTGCATGAGTGGCCTTGCCTCACCACTACAAATGGTTCTTTTATGATGTCTGTGCAGTCTCTGGGGGATCAAAATGCCATAAAACTGAGTGCAACTGACTCTGGATAGGAAATAGCCTGTGGCTGGTCGGGCTCGTTGATGATTTAACACCGGCAATTTAGACCCTCGGTTGTTGCTTCTACCTTTAAAGAGCAACAGTGACTCTGGGCGAAGCAAAGTAACGGATTTGATGCCTGAAGTGACACAAGTGACTGCATGGCGGATGGAGGACTTGACACAAAGAGTCGTGGAGATGGAGGAGCTGCACGGGCACACCACGCACAACAGTTACCTTTCTCTGGATCCCCGGGAGCAGGTGGAGG